>VMDO01000329.1:252614-328695 GCA_007922755.1 Pedetes capensis | reverse complement strand
AGAAGCTAAGCAGGGTCGGGCCTGGTTAGTACCTGGATGGGAGACCGCCTGGGAACACCAGAAGCTGTAGGCTTGGGAGAAGGACCTGGCAACCCCCTCCCAAAAATCAATCTGCCATTGAAAACCCTATGAGCAGCAGAGAAGCACTGACAATAGTGTTTCCCCTGTTGTACAGAGGGTCGCTATGAGTCGGATACCGGCTTGACAGCACCTAACAACAACAACAACATTGTCCTTGCTCTAGACAGGAGCCCCGTCTGAGGCTACACACACACCATTTTACCCTTACAGAAAATACTTTCAGGTAGGTACTTACCATATTATATTACCCTCATTGATGTAATTTTTCATTTGTTTTATTTTGTTTTGCATATGGTACTGAGGGCTGAACCCAGGGCCTGGCGCATGCTAGGCAAATGCTGCACCACCGAGTTGCACTCCCAGCCTCTTTTATTTTTTATTTTTTTATTTTATTTTATTTTTTGCGGTACTGGGGGTTGAACCCAGGGCCTCGTGCTTGCATGCTGCAAGCGCTGGACCACTGAGCTGCACCCCTAGCCCATTTTTTTACTTATTGAGACAGGGTCTCTCTAAATTACACAGACTGCCTCTGGTCTCGAACTTGCGATCCTCCTGCTTCCACCTCCTGAGCCGCTGGGATTACAGGATTACAGGCGTGTGCCACCACAACCGGCTCTCTTTTGTTTATTTTTGAGATAACATCTCGCTAAACTGCACAGGTGGCCTCTGGCTTCAAACTCCTGATCCTTCCGCTTCAGTTTCCTGAGTTGGTGGGACTGCAGGTGTGTAGTACTCCACCAGTGAAAGTAAAAAAAATTAAAGCTGTTTGTAACACTTACTATCTGCCAAGCACTATGTAAGTAGGCATTTTATTTACTTGGTCTCATTTAATCACAACCCTGCCATTATGACCATATATATGTATTATATGTATTGTGTGTGTATGTATGTGTGAGTGTATATACATATATGTACATGCAAGTACAATATAAATATATATGCATATGTATGTGTGTATATATACATATATACACATACATATATATGTATTCATATATATGTGTATATATATACATATATGTGTGTTTATATATATGTGTGTTTATATATATATGTATATATATGTGTATGTGTGTGTGTGTGTGTGTATGTATATATATATATATATATATATATATATATATATATATATATATATACATACATACATACATATATTCATTTTCCAGAAGAAATGGGGGGCTCAAAGAGGGTAACTAATATGCCGACCACTGGTCAACCAATGGTAAGTTTCAGATCCCAGAACCTTGACCTGTCTTATTCTACATTCTCAGCTGGGCATGGTAGCACATGCCTATAACTCTAGAACTCTGGAGGAGCAGGCAGGAGTATCCAGCCTAGACTACATAGCAAGATTCTGAATAAACAAACAAAACAAGTAAATAAATGGAAGGTCTGAAATATGATTGGGCATTTTTCAAAGCTCCACTGGTGATTCTGCTGGGCTGCCAGGGCTGTGAAATACAAAAGCGAGAATAAATTTTGCAATCATTGTCGCACAAATAGCTCACAAAGCCAGGCATGGTAGTGCGCATCTACAATCCCAGCACTGGGGAGGCCGAAGCAGAAGGATTTTGAATTTCACTCCAGTTTGAGTTACGTCAGGATGTTCCGGGTCAGCCTGGGCTACACAGTAAGACTCTGTCTCAAAAAAAAAAAAAAAGCGCCAGGCGCGGTGGCACACGCCTGTAATCCCAGCGGCTCAGGAAGTAGAGGCGGGAGGATTGCAAGTTCGAAACCAGAGGCAGTCTGCGTAATTTAACGAGACCCTGTCTCAAAAAAGTAAAAAAAAAAAAAAAAGGACTTGGGGTGCAGCTCATTGGTCCAGCACTTGCAAAGGATGCAAGCGTGAGGTCCTGGGTTCACTCCCAGTACCGCAAAAAAAAAAAAAAAAACAGGGGGTGGCAGGTGGTGTACCCAATGGTAGAGCATTGCTTACCATGCACAAGGCTCACCAGGTGCCATGGTGCATGCCTGTAATTGGAGTGACTCAGGAGGCAGAGGCAGGAGGATCGCAAGTTCAAGACCAGAGGCAGTCTGTAATGTAGCGAGACCCTATGTCAAAAAGTTAAAAAAATGGGCTGAGGGTGCAGCTCAGTGGTCCAGCACTTGCAGAGCATGCAAGCGTGAGGCTCAGGGTTCAACCCCCAGTACCACACACACACACACACACACACACACACAAAAGCACAAGCCCTGGGTTCCATCCCTAGCACTGCAAAAAGAAAAGGAAAGAAAAGAAGAGAGAAGAGAAAAGCAAAGAAAGAGAAGAGAAAGGAAAAGAAAAAGCAAGAAATAAAAGATAAAAAAAGAAAGGAAGAAAAGTAACATTTCCTGAACGCTTGCTATGTGCCGGGCACTGTTCAAATACGGCCTTCTGACATATTAGCACATTCAGTGTCCTCAGTACTCTGAGAGACTCCTGCTTTACAGATGAGGACATCCAAGCACAGAGGTGAAACAACTTGCCACCAGTCCGCAGCCCTGGGAAGGGGCTAGGGCCAGGTCCAAGCTGTGACTTGCTTGGACCCCGGTCCCCCACGCCTCGCTGCCTTCGGCAAGTACCTCTGCGGAGAAAGGGGATGTGGTCGTCTTCCACAGAGCCGGGGGGCTCCCCGGGTTGGAAATACATCACCTCCTGGGGGTGAGACTGCAGCAGGTTCAGGCGGTGCAGCCGCTTCTCTAGAGGAGGGGAGATTCGAGAGCAAGGGTTAGTCTGCAGCCACAAGGATCCCCGTTCACAAATCTAAGGAGACAGGGGTTCCAGAGACAGAGCACTAGTCAGCCCGACATGAAAGGCAGCTTTCTCCTTGGGTGGGCGTACCGTGTTCCCGGCCTACTTTAATCCTTCTGATTCTAAGACGTAGATGGCCCTATGTATTTATTTACTTAAAAAAATTTTGTGTGAGTCGGGCGCGGTGGCGCACGCCTGTAATCCCAGTGGCTCGGGAGGCGGAGGCGGGAGGATCGCAAGTTCAAGACCAGAGGCAGTCTGCATAACTTAGCGAGACCCTATCTCAAAAAAGTAAAAAAATGGGCTGGGGGTGCAGCTCAGTGGTCCAGCACTTGCAAAGCATGCAGGCGCGAGGCCCTGGGTTCAACCCCCAGTACCGGAAAAAAAAAAAAAAAATTTGTGCATACTTAGGGGTTGAACCTAGTTTTGCACATACTCTGCAAGTGCTTTACCATTAGGTTGCACCCGCGGCCCATTCATGTTTTATTTTGAGTCAGGGTCTCCCTAAGTTATTCAGGCTGCCTCTGGCCTTAAACTCACCATCCTTCTGCCTCCGCCTCCCCATTTGCTGGGATCACAGGTGTGCACCACGGCGCCCAGCTGGTAGATGTCCCTATCAGCATTGCCATTGTGTCCATTTTACAGACAGGAAACTGAGGCTGAGAGGTAAAGCCTCCTGCCCAAGTTCCCATAGCTGCTAAGAGGCTGACGCAGGATTTGAAACCAGGCTCGCCTCACACCAGAGTTCCTGTTGTACAATGACTCTGGTTGACTTCTGTGAGATTAGTTGGGGTTTCGGTCTTAGTTGGTTCCAGAGACCAGGGAGGTGAAGGGAAGTCTGGAGGGGCCCTCAGAGGACGGGCGCCTGTCGCCCCCAACCTTCCCTCCACCTTCCCCCTTACCTATGGTCCTCAGCCGATGGAACCAGCGCACTGTGTGGGGGAAGTGACTGTAGAAGGTCGGATTGGGGGCTCCCAGGAGATCAAGAAGCACAAAGAGCTCCTAGGGAGAGAGGCCAGGGCTGGATCCCACCAATGCTTGCCAGCCTTCTCCCTCCCTTGCCAGAACCTAGCGGGACCCTGTCTTACAATAGCCTGGATCCTGGTGGGGCCTGGACTGTGGGGCATAGACTCCATGAGATGTGCCAAGTGCCGGGAGCCATACAGGGAGTCCTTGGGCCCCCACTCCTTCAGCGCCTCCTCCCCGTCCAGGAAGAGCAGCTGCAGGGTCACAGGGGCTGCCTGAGAGAGCAGAAGGGCAGGGCCAGCTCAGTGCCAGCCCTTGGCATCAACCCATTCAGTTGTCCCATCCACCCACACAGCTGGATAGGACAAATGAGAGGGCTGCATGCATGCAGATGACATATGAGTGACAGTCGAATGAAAGGTGAGAGCTGGCCAGGAAAGAGACTAAACCTATCTGAGAAAAGCACATTCTGTGCAGAACAAACAGCAAGTGCAAATGCCCTGGGGTGGGAGTAAACTCTGGGTATTTGAGCGACATGGAAGAAGTAGGTATGGCTAGAGCAGAGTAACCAAGGGGTCAAGGCAAGAGATGAGATAGAGGGGTGATAGGACATAACTCATGGGTCAACACAGGGACTCTGGCTTAGGCTTGGAATGTGGTGGAAGCCATGGCAGGGTTTAGGTAGAAAGGACCAGAATTGACATTCAGGAGGTAGAAAGATCCCTGTGCTTCAGTGCATGGAGTGTCAACTAGAAAGTAAGAAGAATGACAATCACAAGAGGAGGAGGGGACTCGGCCTAGGATGGAGGTGGCCGCCACACCTCCCGGCACCCGGCCCCTCACCTGCTGCTTGGCTCTGCTCAGCATCACATCGAGGGCCTGAGCCAGCTCCAGTAGCAGGGCACAGGGCACAGCTGAATCTGTGGCCCCCACAAAGGGGGCCGACCCGGGGGGGAAGAGTTTCGAGTCGTAGTGGCAGGCGAGGGTGAGGTGACGGGCAGCCCCTGGGTCAAGTGTGGCCACCACGTTTCCAAAGTCCAAAGGCCCCAGGGGCGTGGAGGCCGTGAAGGGATCCAGCTCCACGTGCCAGCCTGCTGTCAGGTCCCGCAGCGTGGCCTCCAGGAACTAGTGGCAAGAGAGAGATGGGAGGGTGGACAGGGACTGGGGAAGAGGTGGGGAGAAGGGCCATGTGACCTGAGCCATGCAGAGCAATCAGATTGTCTCAAAAATCCCACTTTGGTTTACAATGTAAATAGAGCAGGCATGTCCAACCTGTGGCCCACATGTGGCCCAGAACAGTCAGTAATGTGGCCCCACAAGATCTTTTAACATCACATGATTTTTAGCGTTTAGTTATTCATTTAGTGGTGCTGGGGATCGCCCCAGGGCCTTAGTGCATGCTATGCAAGACCTCTACCAACTGAGCTAACCCTGCAGCCCTGCATTTGTTTTCTTTGTGACCTTGTATATTTCCAGTTCTGAAGTTCCAAAATGATACTGTGAATGTTTATAGAAACACACCTAATGCTTCTTTAACACATGCCGAGATGATATCAAAGTATCAAATTCTAACCTTTGAATAAGTGTAAATATGTCACCCTTGATAACATGAATCAGATTAGTTCCATCACCTGCCACCTGGTCACTTGAGTATAATTGGGTTGAATTTGAATTGATTCAAAGTTGTTCGAAGCCACTTAAGAGTGCATCAGAGATTACAGAAGCTTTTGGCAATGTGACAAGTAAAATACAGCAATTGCTGATAATATTTTTGAAAATCTATTTCAACCCAATTCTAGAGGCTGCAAATTAACCATTGCAAAATTTACTTGAGAACTAAGAATGTGACTACTTCTATTGAACCAAACATTGATAAATTAGTTTTACAAAAACAAGGTCAAATTTCCCACTAGTTTTATATTGTTCTAATTTCTCTAAGGGCTAGGATTTAGCTCAGTTGGTAAAGCACTGCTCTGCACTCTCTGAGGACCAGCGTTTGATCCCCAGCACCACAAAAACAGCAGAAGGATGTGGCAATCCACTCCCAAAGCAATTCCAAAACAATCATACATTGAAAACCCTATGAGGATCGCTGAGTCAGACTTGATTCAATGGCACCTAACAACAACAAACGTCTCTAAACTTTATAATAAAAAATATAAAAAGCCTTATTATGTATATACTCTAACTATATTATATAACTTATATACAGTCCAAGACAATGCCTCTTTACTTGATGTGGCTCAGGGAAGCCAAAAGGTTAGATACCCCTGCTGAGTCCCTACTGGATGCTACATGTGGGGGGGATCCCAGTGCTTGGTGTCAACAAGGCTAATCACAGCTTCCTCTTAAATCTCCCTTGCTATGTGCCAAGTCCTGTTCTAGGAACCCAACAGGGTAGGGGATGCCAATGAATGGGTCCATTTTGCAGAGGTCTAGCTCAAGGTGGGCCAGCAGCCGTAGCCCTGTGGCAACTGATCCTGTCAGATCTCAGAAGTTAAGCAAGGTTAGGCTGGGTCAGTACTTGGATGGGAGACCTCCTGGGAACACCAGATACTGTAGTAGGCTTGGAAGAAGGACCTGGCAAGCCACACCCAAAAATCAATCTGCCATTGGAAACCCTACGAAGAGCAGAAAAGCACTGACAATAGTGTTTCACCTGTTGTATTTAGGGTCACTATGAGTCGGATACCAACTCGATGACACCTAACAACAACAACAGTTCGAGGTGAGGTGGGACCCAAACACAGTATCCAGAAGGCAATATAGAGATGTTGCATCGCCAGCTCTGAAGCCAACCTGCTTTGGTTCACATCTCGTCTACCATTTATTAGCTCTGGGATTCAGGCAAAATGCACAACCTCTCTGGGCGTCAGCTTCTCCATCTGCATGGCTATTACGGTGGTTCTCACCTTCTAGGGCTGCTTGTTGTTTGTGCCTAACACACAGTAACCTTTTGGTGGGAGTGGTACAGCCTGGGGGTTATGCATTAGCATGGGATACTCGAATTAGCTTAACTCCGGTGGAAGCCCAGTTCTGCCTCTTGGCTGCTTTGGGATATTGGGCAGGCCTGCTTCCCATTGCCTGGCGGACTGGGATTGGAGGGAGGACCCTTTACCTTTCTCACTTGCAGATTGCCGGGGCTACCTGGGGTTCGCACAATCAGCAGGGGACGCAGGAAATCGCCCCAGAGCCGCTGCTGGTCCAGCTGCCCCACCACCCTCCTCAGCTTGGGTTCCGGGAGGCTTCCAACCAGCGGAGCCTTGGGAAGGAAATAGGTTAGGGAAGAGAAGATTGAGAGCAACTCCCATTCCGACCGAACATACCCTGGGCGCCCGCTTCCCCCAAGGATCCCCGGTGCTTCTTGATAACGCGCGGCCTTCAGCATTCGAGACTTCTAGGATAAATCCTAGCCTCAGAAAAAAAGGTCCCCCCAACCCAATCTGGTCCAGCCACAGAAGCCCGGTGAGAGCAAGGGGATCTTCCAAATACTTAAGAAGTAGAACCCAGATCTCCCGATCATACTACTCCAGACCTTTCCTCTTAAGGCAGAGCCACTATTACAGAGCAAGCCGAAGACTTCCTCTGTTGGTAAGGGGCATGCGCTCCAATGACGGAGGAAGTGGCACCTGCGGCTAGGGCCAGACGATACAGCCACGTCAGCCCGAGAGTCTGGGGATGGCACCTGTGGGAAAGGAGGGCTCGCGCAGTGCTCTGGCCCCCAGCCGGCCTCACCCGCAGTTCCCGGCCTCGACCCAGCTCCTCGGTCGCTTGGGGCCAGCCGCTCCAGACGATGTAAAAGGCGGAACCCACGGCCAGCGCCAGCAGCAGCAAGGGCAACAGCTGCACGCGCGGTAACAGGCGGCGCTTGGGCGGCGAGGGTGGCTCCATGAGGCCATGCTCCCCGATCCGGAGTCGGGACCGCCCGCGGCCCCCAGAACGCATGACAGGTTTGCCCTGAAACGGGTCGGAGACCGCGGATCGTGTTTAGGCCCAGCCAAGTCCCACCACATGGAAGCACAACACCAATGAACAGCAAGAGCGGCTACACCAGCCCACGCCAGCGAGCAAGAAGCCAATGGGAAACTCGCATCCCGAGGACACGCCTTCCTGCCTCCCTCGGGTATTGGGGTTGGTTCCCCCGAGGAGTGGCACAACTCAAAAGGAACCCCGAAAGGAGTAGGATCGGCCTCCACGTAGGAGGGAAGGCCAATGAGCAGCGTGTGATCGTGGCACTCCGGGGACCTCCCGCGCCCCAGGTCACGCCCCCCCCCGGAGGGGGAGCCGGATTGGTAACGCAGAGTCCGCCCGTAAAGGGGGCGGTGCCCATCCCCAAAGCGAGACGGGGATTGGCTTCTCCGAGGCCGCGCCCCGAAGGCAGGGCCGGCGGGCATTTGGAAATGGCGTGTCTTTTCCCTCCTTTAACCTATACGGGTCTACGAGGAAATGCTATGAACCAGACCCCCTTCCTTTTGCTCTCCATCGCCGTGAAGATCTTTCCTGTGTGGTCCTGAGTGGCCTCGAACAGCGACCCGAAGCTTTTCACCCATCGCAGGGAAGCCTCCCTGTGTCGCTAAGGCAACAAGCCACGCCCCTGCCCCGCTCGTTGGCTGTGCGCAGGCGCTGACGGAAGCGGGCCGCCGGAAACGGAAGTCCCGCCCTCCCCGCCGCAGAGGCAGAAGGAACGCGGAGACTGGAGTGATCCGAAGGCGTAGCTACCACCATGTGAGGCCGGTCTGGGCTTGGGCGGCGGGAGAGAGGCTGAGGGGGTGAATTTGGCCGATTAACGGCGGGCGCGGGTGAGAAGGACCGAGAGCGAAGGCAGAGCTCTTAGGGAGACAGTGGCGGCCTGGTCTCCTGATTGAAGACGGGCATGGGGCCTTTGACGCATCATGCGTTCGCGAGGGGGACAGCTTTATTACATAACGGGTTTGGGGTTCCCCCAGATCCTCGATCTTTCTTAAGAGTGAGTTTTGAGGCAAAGCGATTTTACGAATAAAGAACCCAGGGGAGGGAAGTGCGGACCGTTAGAAATGACAATTTTGCCGGGCGCGGTAGCGCACGCCTGTCATGGGCGGAGGCAGGAGGATCGCAAGTTCGAGACCAGAGGCAGTCTGTGAAATTTAGCGAGACTCTGTCTCAAAAAGTGGGTTGGGGGGTGCAGCTCAGTGGTCCAGCACTTGCAGAGCATGCAAGCGCGAGGCCCTGGATTCAACCCCCAGTACCGCAAAAAGAAAAAAGAAAAGAAGAAGAAAAAAAAAAAGACAATTTTAAGTGAGGATTGGTACCATGGTAACCTGAGCTGCAAACGGGTGGCTTTTCGATTGTTGGCGACTTTTACGGTAGCGAGTTGCTGCAGTGATTGTGCGTGTTTACTCATCAGCAAATACTACATTGAGTCCTCATTTATTAGGCCCTGCTGTGGACACGTGGAATACATCAGTGAATAAAAGGTCCTCGCCCCCAAGAAAAAAATTTCCTGCCAGGGCTTAATAGGGAGGCCATAGATAGAATCCTAAATGAGTATATAGCGTGTCAGGTGATCAGGGCTTCAAATAAACAGTTGATGTTGAAGATGAGCATTCCTGTAAGCCCAGCACTTGGGAGGCAAAGGCAGGAGGATCGTGAATTTGAGTCCTGGCTGGGCTACACAGTGAGACCCTGTCTCAGAAAAACAATACAAAAGAGAAAGAAAGAAATGAGTGGGGCAAAAGGATAGGGACTGCCAGCTTAATAACTAGCACAGAGGGACACATGGAGAAGGCAGCACTTGACAGAGACCTAAAGAAACAGAGGGGAAGATCCGCACAGATATCTGGGGGTTCCAAGCAGAGGGAACATCAACTGTAGTTGCCTTAAAATGCCAGTTTGCCTCTTGTCCTCATAGACTACCCTGTAGGACACTTGGGACAGAGTGAGAGAAGGGGAAGATGGAAGGGCATTGTGAAAACTTTAGAGTTTTTTACACTGAAATGGGAGCCATAGATTTTTTTCTGTTTCTTTGTTTAAGCTGGAGTCTCTATGTGTAACCTAGATTGGCCTTGAATAGGGATCCTCTTGCCTCAGCCTCCTGAGTGCTTAGATTCCAGGCAGATGCTACCATGCCTGGCTCCATGGGAGGATTTTGAAGAGTGGCATGATACGGTTTAGATTTTAGCACAACTCCTGGGACTGCAGTGTGGGGAAAAGACTGCTGGGGAGCATGGGTGGAGGCAGGGAGACCAATAAGACTCAGGAGAAGGCCGGAAGTGTTGATGCGTACCTGGAAACCCCACCCTCCGGACGCTGAGGCAGAAGGATTGCAAGTTCAAGGCGAACCCAAGCTATGTATTGAGACCCTGTTTCAAAGCAAAAACAAACAAAAAAAGAATAAAGCCGAAAGAAAAAGAGAGGAAGATTCTGGATATATGTTGTTGTTGTTAGGTGCCGTCGAGTCATGTCCGACTCATAGCGACTCTTATAGGGTTTTCAATGGCTGATTGTTTTGCGATTGCCTCGGGAGTGGGTTGCCAGAGCCTTCTCCCATTTTTGTGGTTCTGGGAATTGAACTGGGGGGACCTCTGAGACTGCAGAGCGGCGCTCTACCAACTGAGCTAAATCCCAGCCCCGTATATATGTTAGAGGTAGATAACAGGATCTGATAAAAGATGCAAGAAAGGAGTCAAGTAGACATCAGAGTTCTTTTCCAGAGTATGAGATGCGTGGAGATGGGGAGCACTGTAGATTGGGGTGGGCCAGCAATCTGGAGCTCAGCCTGCAGCAGGAAATGTCTATCAGGCATCCAGGTAGTGAGGCCAAAAGAGAAAACTGAGGCAGGAGAGTGGGCCTTTTACAGCCAGGTTGCGGACACACTGAGGTCAAGGCCTGTGACCACCCACGTCCCCAGCCTAAGCCCGTCTCATCTGTGGGTTCCATGCTTGCCTCTTCAGGAGCCTCCTCAACAAGCCCAAGAGTGAGATGACCCCAGAGGAGCTGCAGAAGCGGGAGGAGGAAGAGTTTAACACAGGCCCGCTGTCTGTGCTCACGCAGTCGGTCAAGAACAACACCCAAGTGCTCATCAACTGCCGCAACAACAAGAAACTTCTGGGCCGTGTGAAGGCCTTCGACAGGTGAGCACCTGGGTCTTGGGAGGTGTTGTGCCCAGGGCTAGGGCAGCAACCCCAGCTCTGGTCTGAGGAGCTTGAAAAAAAAAAGGCCTTCTCAGAAGCCTGGGGGAGAGAGGATGTGTTAAGACCCCAAGGTGTGGCTGTCCCTCAGTGCCCCTCCAGCTGTGTGGTGCAGCAGTCACCAGCATGTGCTTGGGAGCCAGCCTATGTGCGTTCATATCCCAGGTCTGCCCCCTATCAGCCAGGTACCCTTTGGTGAGTAGCTTTTCTTTGTACATTGGCAGTGATCATGGTGGCTGCAGAGATTAAATAACCTAGTACATTTAACATGCCTCGTACAGCATCTGGCACACAGAACAGTCTTAGTTAGCTTCCAGTTATTATAGAACTAGCGTGTGTACCATGCCAGGCAGTGTTTTAGACGCAGCAGTATACATAACAAACATGGTCCCTATATTCAGGGGCCTGCAGGCATACCACTGTGGCATCTGATCCCTTCAGATCTTGGAAGTTAAGCAGGGTTGGGCCTGGTCAGTACTTGGATGGGAGACCGCCTGGGAACACCAGGTGCTGTAGGCTTGGGAGAAAGACACCTCAACCCACTCCCAAAAAACAGCCAGTGAAAACCCTGTGAATAGTAGAGAAGCACTGACAATCCTGTTTCACCTGTTATACATAGGGTTGCTGTGAGTCGGACACCGACTTGATGGCACCTAACAACACAACATATTCAGGGAGCTTATGCTGTGAGTAGAGACTGAGAACAAGCGCGTCAATGTGTTGTAAGTGATGATGGGTTCTGTGAGGAAAAGTAAAACTAAGCCTGGTGCCATGGCACACACCTATAATCCCAGCTGCTACGGAGGCTGAGGCAGGAGGACCTCACGTTCAGGGCCAGAGGAAGCCTGCATAACTTAGCAAGACTTTTTTGCAAAGTAAAAAAAGGGATTGTAGGTGCAGGTCAGTGGAATAAAATGAAGGAGCAAGCCGGCTTTTCATATTTGAGCCAGAGGGAATAGGCAGTGGTTTTTCCTTTTTGGGCCTCAGTTTCCTCATTTGAAAAATAGACTTCATAATGATACTCTTCACTGACAAGTTGCAAGGATCAGTGATACTGCATATGAAAAGTACTTGACTAGCTGGGCATGGTGACGCACGTCTGTAATCCCAGCAGCTTGGGAGGCGGAGCCAGGAGGATTGGAAGTTCAAGACTAGAGGAAGTCTACATAACTTAGCGAGACCCTGTCTCAGGAAGTAAGCAAAAAAAATAAAAGGGCTGGGGGTGCAGCTCAGTGGTCCAGCACTTGCAAAGCATGCAGGCCTGAGGCCCCGGGATCAACCCCCAGTACCACACACAAAAAAAAATGTACTTGGCTCACGGGCGCGGTGGTGCACGCCTGTAATCTCAGCAGCTTGGGAGGTGGAGGCAGGAGGATCGCAAGTTCAAGACCAGAGGCAGTCTGTGTAACTTGGCGAGACCCTGTCTCAAAAAGTAAGAAAATGGGCTGAGGGTGCAGCTCAGTGGTCCAGCACTTGCAAAGCATGCAAGCGCAAGGCCCTGGGTTCAACCCCCAGTACCACAAAAAAAATAAAAAATTAAAAAAAGTACTTGGCTCAGTACCTAACGTGATAGATGGTCAATAAACCTATGACTTGCAAGTCTGAATTAGTTGGCCTGTGAGAAGTGCTTTCCTGACAGTGGCAGCGTGAGACTTCATTTGAGAAAGATTTTGCCACCAGCTATCATGTGACCGGGAGCAAGTCTCTCCCTCTGAGCCTGTTTCCTCCTGAGTCAAATGAGGCCAAGAACAATAAGAGGTGCGGAGCAGCAGAAGGGAGGTAGACCTGGACCCAGAACCAGACCCTGCCCCTTCCAAACTATGTGACCTTGGATGACCCACTTCATCCCGCTGTGCCTCAAGTTTCCCACTCTGCAGGGCTTTGCAGGCTGGAGGTAACAATGTTTACATATTAGTGGTTTTCTTATTAGGGAGGTTTTTGTTTTGTTTTGAGACAGGATTTCACTGTGTAGCCCAGACTAGCCTCAAACTCATAGCCGTCTTGCCTTGGCCTCCCAAGTGCTGGGATCACAGGCATGTCATTATTGTTTTTGGAGTTGACTCTTTTCCTTTTTCCCTAGCCTCCTTTTCTGCTCCCGTCAGCCTCCCACCCCTCCGTGTTACCCGGCCTGCCCCCTGGTCCTTCCACTTGTGACTCAACACACAGACGTTCAGGGGGTGCTTTGTAGTGTTGAGCTTTAAAGAAGTGTGATTGTATCATAACATCCTAAACTGGTTTTAAAATAGGACTTCCGTGTGTTCTTCTGCATCTTGTTTCTTATTTTTGTCTGAGAACATCACTGAGTCCAGCTAGGGCATTCTTCCCTCTTTATTTATTTACCGACTTCCTCTTGTTACTTCCTTGAGGGGCAGTACATGTAGGTGAGACAAGAAAAAACACCCAGTGAAAACTAAGTGTCTGCCCTGTGCTGCTCACCATAGACGTCCATGGCTAATGTCTTGGGTCTCCCAGGAATATTACTCAGCCATGACACCATACAGAAAGAAACACGTGGGGCCTTTTTAAAAGTCACCACTAATTGGGAGGCAGAGGCAGGAGGATCATAAGTTCAAGACCAGAGGCAGTCTGTGTCATTTAGCGAGACCCTGTCTCAAAAAGTGAAAAAAAAAAAAAAGGGCTGGAGGTGCAGTTCAGTTCAGTGGTCTAGCACTTGCAGAGCATGCAGGCTGGAGGCCCTGGGTTCAACTCCCAGTCCCACAAAACAAAAAAACAAAAAACCCCCAGCCTTCCAGGGATCTGCATTGTGCAAGCTAGCAGGTGGTGCAGGTGCCTCTCCTGCCCTCCCCTCTTATTTCTTTTTTTGTGGTGCTGGGGATCCAACGTGTGGTCTCATGTGCCAGGCAAACACTGTACCACTGAGCTGGGCCCCAGCTGGTTTCTCCTCGTAGCTGTTCCCACCACCCGATGGCGCAGTGCAGATGCCTGTGCTCTCGAGTTTCCTTTTCCCCTCGGTTGGCTAGAAGCGCACCCTTGAGTGCAACTCTGTGTGGGGCACGCACCTCCCGGTCCAGCCTGGAGGTTCAGACGGGCGGCGCCACCGCGCACACAGATACTGAACACAATTCACTCGGGACCCTCGGGTGAGGGGTGAGGACTCCTGCAGCCCTCGGGACCCTGGAGGAGACGGGAGAAAGGAAAAGCCTCAGGTGCTTTTGCCTTCCAGGGGCATACGGCAGGTGGGTACAGGAGTTTGGAGGCCTGAGGTCAGAATTAAATGAGATAATCTGGCTGCACTTTGTGGGCTTTGTTTGTGTTGGTCATCTTGGTGGTCACGAGGAGACAGCTGTTGCTTCGTCCGAGGGAGAACAGGTTCTTTCCTTGTTGATGGTTGCAACCGGAGAGCGTTCTTTCCTCACCGAAGGTCGGGGGAGAGCAGGAAAGCTGTTTCCTCATCGGTGGTCCGGGCAGGAACAGGGAGAAGGTCTTGCTTAGCAGATGGTGTGGGCAAAAATGCAAAGAGGCGTGCTGCTTTTATTCACTGCCGTGCACTTGTGCTTCAATGTGGGTAGTGGACATTCAGCAAGCATTTGTTGAGTGGTCTGATCCATATCGCCATCACACGTGCCCACCAGATACTGAGGACAGGGCCATGCAGGACTGGAATACAGGTGGCAGTGCCCCTGCAGCCCCAGCACCCGGGAGCCTCTGGGTCTCCAGCCTGCAGGCGCTGCTCTTCTGTTCCTCCCTAACTACTTAGGTTAATGGCACAAATAGGACCATTGCGTTTGCCTTTACTCTGTGCGGGGATGTGTTCTAAGTGTTTCACAAACATGCTGTGTCCATTCTTTTGGTTGACACAGAAGCCATGATTGTCTCCATTTTAGAGAGAAGGAAACTGAGGCACAGAGGGTACAGAGGTTTACCCTTTGTATAAGCCTCAGCCTAAGAAGGTCCAGAAATGGTCCCAGGAGCCTGCACCGTTCTCTAATCCTCGCTGCCGGAGGGGACTGCAGTCCAGGCAGAGAAGGGGAGGGCAGAGGGCTCCCCCTCACTCCTGCTGCCTCCCCCCACCCCCCTCTGCCCCCCACCCCAGGCACTGCAACATGGTGCTGGAGAACGTGAAGGAGATGTGGACCGAGGTCCCCAAGAGCGGCAAGGGCAAGAAGAAGTCCAAGCCTGTCAACAAGGACCGCTACATCTCCAAGATGTTCCTGCGCGGGGACTCGGTCATCGTGGTCCTGCGGAACCCGCTCATCGCTGGCAAGTAGAGGCCTCCGCGCGGCCGGCCCCACGTCCTACCCGCCCGCAAAGACCTGCCCTTTGTGATAGGAGTAATAAAGTCCTGTGGTTTTTTTGTACTGGTGTCTCTCTGTTCCAGGGCCTTGCAAGCGGGCCGGGTGGGAGTGGGGAGAGCCAGGCATGCGCTCAAACACTGGGACCTGGACCCCCACCCAGGTGACACGGTACTTCTCGGCCCCGGGGAAGGCTCCCTTCCCCATTCATGGGGACGAGTGGGACAGCAGTGACCTCAGGGAGGTGGGCCGGCTCTGAACCTCTTTGGGTCTTTAGTTTCCATTTGCCCAGTCTGACATCTCTCGGCGCCTTCTCTATACCCAGCCCCGTCACCATGCTGGGGACACAGCAGCGCCCAAGAGAGCTCCTACCTGCCCTCGTGGGCAAGGGTAGCCAAAAGGCACGCAGAGCAGTCAGGAATGCCCAGATAATGCTGGCGATCGTGGCCTTGTTTTAGGGTATCTGGCTCCCCCCATTCAGATCTGCTCCTGAGAAGCTGAGGCCGGAACGGTTATTCCCGCCTCTGTTTCCCGGAAGAGTGTGCTGAGGCACACAGGTGGTTTCACCGACCATGGCCGTCCACCCGGAAGTGATCCTGTGATTCCAACCTGCCCCGTCCTGAGCCTGTGACCTCGCCCCTGGTCTCCACTGCCCCCTGGAGAGGAACTCTCTGACAACTCAAGGAAAGCGGTGGAAGGGGAGACCTGTCGATCGTGGAAGGGTGGAGGCCGACCCTCGTCTTACCCTGGTGCGCATGCAGTGCTCTCTCCTGCCCAGGGCATTCTGTTCTGATTCTGCCCATGTTTCTGTCCCTGTCCTCCACGTTGGGACATACGGCAGGTGGGTACAGGAGTTTGCAGGCCTGAGGTCAGAATTAAATGAGATAATCTGGCTGCACTTTGTGGGCTTTGTTTGTTTTGTTTTGGTGGTGCTGGCGATGGACTCCAGTGCCCTGTGCGTGCCGGGCAAGTCCTCCAGCAGTGAGCCACACCCCAGCTCTTGGTATCTTTTTGTTTTTTGGTACTAGGAGTTGAACCCAGGGCCTTATGCTTGCATGCTTTGCAAGTGCTGGACCACTGAGCTGCACCCTCAGCCCATTTTTTTTTTTATACTTTTTGAGACGGTCTCGCTAAATTCCGCAGACTGCCTCTGGTCTCGAACTTGCGATCCTCCTGCCTCTGCCTCCAAAGCCACTGGGATTACCATCGTGTGCCACCGCGCCCGGCATCTCTTGGTGTCTTGGAGTCAGAGTCTCCCTGTGTAACCCAGGTTGGCCGTGACCTTGCCACGCTCCTGCCTCAGCCTCCCAAGCAGCCAGGCTTTCAGACCTGCACCACTGCCTCTGCCGCCTTGCTGTTCTGATGCTGCCTTTCTAGAGGAACAGCACCCCCAAAGCGATGCAAGCACACACTTGGGATGTTGATTTGTGTTTATGTCCTACGTGTTCAGTGCCAGGTTACATGTACTATTTCCAGTGGGGGCTCTCTCAGGAAGGGAGACAGCAGCAGCCCGGTGTCCACGTTTTCTTAGGGCAACTAGGGCTGCAGTTGAGCAAGGCCACCGCAGGCCCCCACCCAGCCATGCAGCCCACCTTATTTCCCTTCATGTTGTTGTTGCTGTTAGGTGCCGTCGAGTCGGTATCCGACTCTATATTGTCAGTGCTTCTCTGATGTTCACAGGGTTTTCAATGGCAGATTGATTTTTGGGAGGGGGTTGCCAGGTCCTTCTCCCAAGCCTACAGCTTCTGGTGTTCCCAGGTGGTCTCCCGTCCAGGGACTAACCAGGCCCGACCCTGCTTAGCTTCCGAGATCTGACGGGATCGGATGCCACAGGGCTACGGCTGCAGACATTTCCCTTCACAGCCTCACCCAAATGATCCTCCCTCCCCAGAAAGGAGAAAGCAACTGTTGCTCACGGCCTGTTTACCCACCGGAACCCAAAGGGATAGGGGATCCAGCAGGGCCATGAGCTTGAGAAGACTCTCCGGTGAGCTATGGGGCACTTCTGTCAGGGAGCTGGGGACCCCCAGGAGTATACAGGTGCTGAGTAATGAGGAGTGAGGGTCTTGTGTGTACCGGTGATTCAGCTATGATAAGGCGCTTGGCTTCCCCCTCATTTTGCCACTTCCAGGGTCCGCCCACCTCAGGATAGTGGGAAGATGCAGCCTCTCCCCAGCTGGCAGTCGATGGGGGAGTTCAGCCCTGAAGACTGCCTTGAGTTGCCCAGCGTCCCATCTCCATGCTATCCTCAGCTTCCCAGGACTCTGTGACGTTCTGCAGCCAGCTCCAGACCCCCACACCCAGCCCCCTTGGTCCTCCCCTCCCTGATCCCAGTCTCCCCGCGTGTCCCCCACAACCAAGGCCCGCCCTTGAGCTCCCTCTTCGCCACACTCTTCCTCCTGTGACCCACTGGCAGGCAGACCCTCTCGGCCTTTGAAACACCTCCAAAATCCAACTGTTCTTACTCCTCCATGGCCTCCAGCCTGGCCCAGCCACTGTCACCTCCGGCCTGCAGTCCCCTCCTCATTAGGCTCCTGGCTTTCACCCCTGCCCCTGATAATCTGCCCTTGACAGGTCAAAGGGGGTCTGTGTAAAACGTTAGCCCGTGAGACACCCCTGCTAAAATGGCCTGGAATGAAATCCCAATTCCTGTGCCCCTGCTCACTTGTCTTTCCCCATCTACAGCCTTTGACTTTTTCCACACCAGCCACGTAGGTTCCGCTCTGTTCTTAAGCCACGGACCAGGACCTTCATGCCCCAGGGCCTTTTCACATGCTATTCTTTCTGCCTGGAATCTTGTCCTCCAATTCTTCCCAAAGTTCGTTCCATTACCTCTTTCAAGTATGGCTTACATGTCACCGCCTCAGGCCTCCTAGCCCACTACCCTCGGCCCCTTCTAATTCTCTTGAGCAGCCTTCCACAGTATATATGGAACTGGCTGTTTCGGGTTCACAGGTCAGCTTCTCCAGCTCAGGTGTGGTCTCCAAGAGGGCAGGGACCTTGTCTTCTGTTTCTTTCTCCCCCATTTCCCCAGCGTCCCCCACACTGGGGCTGGTGCACAGTAGGCACTCAATAAGTACGTGCGATCCCGACAGGCACAGACCACCCGTTACCTAGCAGTCACTTTCCAACACCCGGCTGGCCTCCTGTCCAGGCTCTGGCAGGGTCCTCGAGGGCAAGGCATGGCCGAGGGGGACCTCGCGGGGGCCAGAGCGAGAGGGTAGAAGCCCGAAGGTGCCGAATGGGAGCGTGCGGGGCTCCTCGCTGAGGCTGCGGCGCAGGCGACGGTGGTGCCAGCCTCGGCGGATCTCCGACTGCACCTGCAAAGGAGCAAACGCGGGGCGCTCAGCGGCGGCGCCGTTCCCCGCGTGGCCGCTAGGTGGCGCGGGCGGGCCTCTCCCTACCTCTTTGTTGATGAAGCAGTAGAGGACGCTGACCAGGAAGCCCTGCCAGAGGAGGCACAGGGTCAGATCCGGGCGGGGACAGCTTTGTTACCACCCGCTTAATTAACTCAAAACCTTGCCCAGCACCAAAGCGTGTCGGCTGTCGCCACTCTGGTCCTAGACTATTGAAGTCATCTGCTCACTGGCTTCCTGCTCCATTGCTCTAGCCCATAAAAGGGGCACCAAGGGCTAACAAGGGACCTGGAGGTAGACTGTCTGGATGTGGAAATTCCTTCCCTACTTTCCACCCTTTGGGCAAGCTGCTTGACTACTCTGTACCTCGGTTTGCTCATCTGGGATATGGGATGTCCAATATTGTCAATACTCTTAAGGAATCTTTTTCTTAACCATATTATACCTCATTATATGCGATTCATTATGAAGGAACTTTATTCAGTTTATATTTCTATAAATGTACGCAATGTCTACAAGTTCTACATCTAAACTTAGATAAATACAAAATGGAGCCAGGCATGGTTGTGCTGCCTGTAATCCCTGCGCTCAGGAGCCTGAGGTGGGAGGATCTCAACTTTGAGGCCAGCCTGAGCTACATACACAGACTTGATTGGCCAATCAAGCAATCAATAATGAGTCTTAGGGTGTAGATCAGTAGTAGAGCACGTTCTTAGCATAGCCAGGACCCTGTGGCCAAAATCCTCAGCACTAAAAAGAAAAAGGAAAAATCAATTTCTATTTCACAATTAATAAGTAAATTGATAAATTTTAAGTCACTTATGGATATGTGCTATTATTAAGATACTACTTGTTATTATTTTCCCTGATCCTGTTAAAATCTAACTCAAATCACATCCCTTCTCTTCCAGGACAGGAAAAGCCAAATTGGCATTGGGCTCTGGGATTTGACCTTCCAAGGCCCCTCCCTGCCTGGGGCTCCCTCCATCATGCCAGCTATTCTCTCACTTCAGGGATCCTGCACCGCCTGTTTCTCTTTCTGGAACATTCCTCAAGCATCTGCCTAGCTGTTCCCTTGCATTGCCACAAGTGTCTGTCCCACTGTCCAGCCCAGGGAGGCCTTCTCTGGCCCCTGTCTAAAATAACAACCCCTAAACTGGGTGCAGTGGCTCACACCTGTCATCCCGACGACTAGGGAGGTAGAGGGCAGGAGGATCGCAAGTTTGAGACCAGAGCCAGCCTGCATAATTTACTGAGACCTTGTCTCAAAGCAAAAAGTAAAAAAAAAATAAAAAAATAAAAAATGGGCTGAGGGTGCAGCTCAGGGGTAAAGCACTTGCAAAGCATGCAAGAGCAAGGCCGTGGGTTCAATCCCCCAGTACAGCCAAAAAAAAAAAAAAAGTAATAAAATAAAATAGCAACCCTATTGTTCCTTGGCTACTCCGCATCTCTCTTTTCTTGCCATCCTCCATGCACCCCTAACCACCTAACAGTCTATATATTTTATAGTATGTTTGGTGTCTCTCTCCCATTGGAGGGTAGGGACCATTTGGTTCTTGGCCAGAGAGGTCATCATGTCATCATGTATAAATGCAGTGTGTGTGTGTGTGTGTGTGTGTGTGCACGTGCGCGCGCTGAATTTAATGAATGAACTTGCCTTATGAAGTGCGACTGGTATTGTCCCCACTTTAGAGATGGAAAGACTGAGGCCCAACGTGATAAAGCAGGGTAGAAACTATAGTACAGCAATGAGGGCCTCCTTCAATTGTGCCTCTGAGGCATCTTACCTGCTTCACCAGCCCCCAGCCAGAGGTGAAGGCCATGCACTTGGAAAGTAGCTGAGAAGTGCCAGAACCAGCTGTGTCTGGCCAAAAGCCCTCCCCCCCTTAACAGGTCGGCAGTACCGCCCGGCGCCTGCGGCTTCCCCGGCCCAGCCAGCCCTAGTTCACTTTTGAGTTGCACCCTTTAATGAAAGAATGAACGAAATCCCATCGTCACCACCTCATTCAGCGGCTGCGACAGGGCAAGACCGTGGCGCTGTGCCCGTGTGGGGTGGGGGTTCCCCGCGGGCAGAGGAGCCCCTGTGCCCCCTGCGCCCCGCCTTAGCACCTGGAAGGAGCTTAGGAAGATCTCAAAGCCGAGCTTCGCAACGCGCAGGGCACCCCGCGCCTGCTCCTCCGTCACAGGCGCAAACACCACCTCGTGGACGCCCAGCAGGGGCACCAGCGTCAGCGTGGAGCGAGCCAGCCTGGGGACAGAGGGCAGCGTTGGTCCCCAGGAGCCCTATCGGGACCCCGGCCCCCTGGCTTTCGGGCCTGCCGCCGCCTTCACCTGAGCCGATAATCCGGGCAGCGCATCTGCCGAGTCCTCAGCTTGGACACAAGGATGCCGAGAATGCGCAGGAAGATAAGGAAATTAATCTGCGAGGAGAGACAGGCTGAGCCAGACACGATCCTATTCTGGGGGGCACGAGGTAGCACCCTGCTTCCCAGAATGGGAAACCCCCGGGAACTGCCTGGAGGATGCGGGACTGGCCGTACCAAGATGGTTATTAGAATGGGGGTACGTATGATCCACCAAATGGCCTTGATGTCGTTGCGCTCCCAGCACCTGCAAGGGGCAGGGGCCCAACTAAGAGGAAATCCCCAGACTCACTGGATCACACGGGCTCAATTGCAAGGCCCCGCCCACCCGCCGTAAGTCCCACCCACATCTCTTCCAAACCCCGCCCGTTACTATCAAGGTCCCACCTGGTTCCCCTCTCTAAGAGTCCTCGATCACCTTCCCAGCGCCCCCTTCCTTTAGACCCCGCCCACATTCGCCCAAGCCCCAGAGCAGCCCACGTGTCCATCGCTCCGCCCACCCGCCAGGCCCCGCCCCAGCCCCTGCGACTCACTGCGTGTTCTCGTACAGGTACCTGACGATCACCCAGGGAATGACGAAAAGCGCGGGGGCCCCTGTGCAAAGCCCGACCCCCGCCCCCCACCCCGCCACAGCTGTCAGCGCGCGCGCACGGGCCCTGCCAGGCCCAAGCCCCGCGGAATTCCTCTGCCGGGGGTGGGGCGGCAGAAGCCTAGAGAGGGGAGGCGCCCCCTGGAGGTGGACCAGGGGGCAATGGGGAGCCGAGGCGCGCCGGGCTGGGCTGGGGACGGAGTCGGGGCTCACCCCAGCCGAGGAGCAGGTAGCACCGGAAGCGGCCCTCCGCCGAGCCGCCCACCAGGACCAGGAGCCGGTGCAGGTACACGCCCTCCACCAGCAGCCACGTGTAGTTGGCGCCCACGCAGTACTGCGTGACGATCTGCGCCGTGCGGCAGGCGCCCAGGGCCTGGGGAGCGGACACACAGGGGCGGCGGAGTCACGGGGCTGGGGTGGCCCCAAGCCTTTTCCCACCTGGTCACCCTCCTACCCCCAGCTCCCGACCTCATATGTCCTTCCACTCTGCGTCCTCGGTGATTGGTGTCTGAACTTGTTTTCTCTCACCCCACTCTTTTCCTATATGGACGCTTCCGTTCTGACCCCCTTAACCATGGACATCTTCCATTTTGTCATCAGGACATGCTTCCCATCTCAATGCCAAAATACAGCCTTTGCCATCCTTGTTGTTGTTAGGTGCTGTGGAGTCGGTGTCCGACTCCTAGAGACCCTACTTACACCAGGAGAAACACTATTGTCAGTGCTTCTCTGCTATTCATAGGGTTTTCAATGGCTGATTGATTTTTGGGAATGGGTTGCCGGGTCCTTCTCCCAAGCCTACAGCATCTGGTATTCCTAGGTGGTCTCCCTTCCAAGGACTAACCAGGCCTGACACTACTTAGTTTCCGAGATCTGACGGGATTGGACACCGTGGTGCTATGGCTGCAGGCTTTGCCATCCTAGATTTATTTTACTTTATTTTATTTTTGAGGTACTGGCGGGTTGAACCCAGGGCATCACACTGTACCACGGATCTGCACTCCAAGCCCATTTCTTATTTTTTTTTTAAATTTTGAGACAGAGGCTCGCTAAGCAGACTGCCTCTGGCCTCACATTTGCGATCCTCTTGTCTCAACCTCCCCAGGGCTGGCATTACAGGCGTGCATTGTGCAAGGACGCACAGCTACCCTAGCTTCTTTGAAGAGCTCAACTGTCCTGCCAGCTTCAGTTTGGGGTCTCTCTCACCTCATCCCTTTTTTGTTATTGTAGTTGCAGAGCTGGGAATCGAATCCAGAGCCCGGAGCGTGTTAGGCAAACACTCTACCGCTGAGCTACATCCTGAACCGCCCTGCCATGTCTTGTTAGAACTGGTATGCCCAACTTGCACACCTCTTCTCCCATCCTTTATTTCCCCCTGTCTCCCAGTAACAAATTGGTACTTTCCAATTGGTCCATGCCCCACAGACACACGATGGTTAGTTTCTCCCACGCTGCCCACCTAACTTTCAGTAGGTGGATTCTCTCATTGGTGGGAAAATCCAATGATGAGAGAGAGAACGGGAGAAGGAATGGAAAATTCCAGTAAAGGGAGTAAGAAAATAGGAGAGATCAATGATAGGGGAGGCTGAGTTTGGAGGGTCCCTTTCTAAATGTGAGCAAAATTGTTGATGGTGGTGGTGGTGGTGTTAGGAGCCATGGAGTCACGTCCAATTCATAGCAGCCTTCATGTTATTGTTGTAGTTAGGTGCCCTTGAGTTGGTATCTGACTCATAGCGACCCTCATAGGGTTTTCAATGGCTGACTGTTTCGGGATTGTCTTGGGAGTGGATTGCCAGGTCCTTCTCCCATTTGGGGGGTGCTGGGAACTGAACTCGGGACCTCAGAGACTGCAGCACAGCGCTCTACCAACTGAGCTAAATCCCAGCCCCAGCAGCATTCATAGGGTCGGTCTGTCTGTCTTTCTTTCTTTCTTTCTTTCTTTTTCTTTTGCAGTACTGAGGATTGAACCCAGGGCCTCATGCCTGCATGCTTTGCAAAGGCTAGACTATGAGCTGCACCCCCCAGCCCATTTTTTTAACTTTTTTTGAGACAGGGTCTCCCTAAATTACACAGACTGACCCTGGTCTCGAACTTGCAATCCTCCTGCCTCTGCCTCCGAAGCCACAGGGATTACAGGCGTGCTTCACGGCGCCTGGCTAAACCTTCATAGCATTTTCAGTAGCTGATTGTTTTGGGACTATTCCAAGAGTGGACTGCCATATCCTTCTCCCATTTTTTGCCTTGCTTGGGATTGAACCCTGGTCCTAGGAAGTGCGGAGGAGTACTCCACCAACTGATCTAGACCCCAGCCCTGTTGATGACGAAGGGGATAAATGGATGGAGAACGTCGTGGTCCCGCCAGCAGAGGCCGGGTCCTACTTGGAGGAGTAGAAGGAAGCTGCGTACCTTGTTCCATAGCATAGGCGTCTGGTCCCCGGGAGAGGGACCAGGTGGCGACAGCAGGCGGTCTCGGGTGAGGATGGCTGCCGCCCGGAGCACGAAGGACACGAAAAGGTTCATGTGAATGTAATTACGGGTGCAGTGCAGCCGCCTGGGGGATTTGAGAGGCCATCTGGAGACCCTTGGAGAGGATCCTCAGCCACCTGGACTCCCCCTAACCACTGGCCAACCATCAGTGGACGATGGAGCTGGCGGAGCCTGATCTCCCAGCTTACTGGGCAGGCTGAGGCCCACGTCTCTCCCGCTGTCCCTCAGGGCTGGGGGTGGGGCCCACCTGAAGAAACTCAGGACAAGCAGGGCGAGCAGCAGTGTGGCAAGGGACAGCGAGTAGCCAACGGTGTACATGACCTGCAGCTGCTCCAAGATCAGCCTCTGGTCCTGACCGGAGAGAGGAAGGCAGGGGAATGAGACAGCTCTTCCAGTGCTCCCAGAGAGGGGCTTCCCAGCCCCCCGAGTTTACTGTGGGGAGATTGTCCCTTTCCTTTTTGTTCCTGCCCAGCACCCTGATTTTTCTTATGGCACCACTTACCCTTGTGTGAGTGGGGCTGACTACCCTTCACCACCCTTCAGCTCCAGAGCTGGGCATGTTATGAGCCAATCCAAGTATTCTGTCCCCCCCTACACACACATCCACACTCACACACACCTACAGGCACACACATAGTGACTAGTTCAACGGGAGCACAGGACCCAAGCCAGGACAAGGAGAGTGAGAGTCAGTTGTGGGATATGATGCTGGAGTTATCTTAAAGAAACCTCAGTCTTCTTACAGTTTTGCTTGTTTAGTAGGATGTAAGCCTGGCAGTAACAGAGGCCACCTTTTCTACCCCACAGAAAAGATGAGACCAGCACAGAAAAAAACAGGCATGATATAGCGAGAAGCACAGAGATTGCCCGACACATCATCTGAGCACCTGGATCTCACTGTACCTGAAGGTGTTGCCTCATTTCTTTTCTTTCCTTTCCTTTCTTTTCTTTTTCCTTCCTTCCTTCCTTCCTTTCTTTCTTTCTCTTTCTTTTTTCTTTTGCAATACTTGGGAGTTGAACCTAGGGACTTGCACATACTTTGCAAGTGCTCTATGAGTCGGTGGTCCATTTTCTACTTTTTATTTTGAGGCAGGGTATTGCTAAATTACACAGGCTGCCTCTGTCCTCAAACTCTCTATCCTCCTGCCTCCGCCTCCTGAGTCCCTAGGATTACAAGTATGTGCCACCATGACTGGCTTATACTGTGCTTCTTCTTTTTTTTTTTTTTTTTTTTTTTTTTTCGGTACCAGGGGTTGAACCCAGGGTCTCAAGCCTGCATGCTCTGCAAGTGCTGGACCACTGAGCTGCACCCCTAGCCCATTTTTTTTTACTCTTTGAGACAGGGTCTCGCTAAGTTATGCAGACTGCCTTTGGTTTTGAACTTGCGATCCTCCTGCCTCCGCCTCCCAAGCTGCTGGGATTACAGGTGTGCGCCACCATGCCCAGTTATACTGTGCTTTTCAATCACAGAAGCCAAAAGATTTTTCTTTTTTGAACATTAGGCAAGTCTGCGTCAGGTTTCTATTACTTACAACCCAGAGTTGTAGTACAAAGGGTTCAGGCTTACCCTGTGGCTGCTGCCTCTTCCCCTCTCCCTAGACATCCTAACCTGAATCCCTCACGTCTTCTTACCTGAAAGGCCCCGTTCTTCTCTGGATTCTCACACTGGGTGTGGTCTCTCCATGGTCCCCACTGGCCATCGCTGCCACATTCGCGGAGGACAAAGCCTGCAGCCACTGTAGGATAACAAGGGAGGGGGTCAGAGGCAGAGGGAGAGGAACCCAGACTGTGTGACAGAGTCAAAGTGGTGATGATGAGGGCGGTGATAAACTCATACAATTTTACATGTATTAATCTAACACCATTTTACATGTATGAATTTACTATTCATACAAGCTCATGCAAGTAAGACTAGCATCAGCCCCATTTTACAGATGGAGAAATTTAGGCACAAAGAAGTTTAATAAACTTCCCCAGGCTTCTATGGCTAGCTAGGCCAGGAAGGTCAAGATACTCAAAGACGGAAAGACAGAGGAAAGAGGAGAGAAAATGAGACCTCCGCCTCCCTGCCGCAGTCCTTAGAGAGACAGGGAGGTAAGGAAGGGAGGCTGTGCGATGGAGCCAGAGTTAGCCATAAGGCAACACCTAGGCTGACCAGAAGGGACCGGGGGCGGGGGGATATAGAACACCTCACCTTGGCTGTACCAGGGCAGATACCAGGGGCAGGGCGCCCGGGCAGTGACGTTGGGTGCTGTATAGTTCCAGCAGACGTACATATCGAAGGTCCCATTGCAGGCGAGGCCTGAGGGGTGGGCAGAGGACCCAGATGCCCTGTGAACCCACTGAGCCTCTCCGACCCCTGCCCGCCAGCCAGGCGCGAGCCCCGCCCACCCGGAGTGGATCTGGTCCTGAAACTGACAGAAGCTCCGCCCACCAGGCCTCAAAGCCTCACCCATTCTCTGACCCCGCCCACCCTGGGCTCCTCCCACCTAGGAAGTCCCAGCCCTAGATTCTTCCCACCAGAGAGGATCTTCTCCAGCTCCACCCCAAACCCCGTCCCTTCCAGTGCAGGCCCCGCCCAAGACTCCGCCTTCCACCTCCAGCTTCTTCCCGGGACTCTCCCAGCCCCATCCCCACCGCGCTCCTTCCACCGAGGCCAAGCCCCACCCACATCAATCACAGATTCGTCCTCTCCCCTGGCTCCGCCCCATGCCCCGCCCATCGGTTCCAGGCCCGCCCCCAATCCACCGGTTCCAGGCTCGGCTCCTCCCTCGGCTCGCGATGCTCCCGGCGCACCTGGCGGCGGCTGGGCCTCCAGGTCTTCCTGGCACTTCCTGCGGTAGCGCTGCCAGCGCTGGAACAGCTCTCCCGTCGTCTGCCCCTCGGAACCTGTCTACGAGAAGAGAGAAGGGAGGCCCCCCAGGCCGAGCCCCCATCCCCAGGCAGCTCGGTTTGGGAGGGCCAGGAGCACCCTAGAAAGTGGGAGAGGCAGTCACGTTTTGCCGGGGAGTGGGGGGTCTTGGGTGGCCTAGAAACCTCTTATAAGGTTTTACTTTTGGGGGGAGGGAGTACCCAGAAATCCACCAAGGGATTTGCTACGGGAGACTGCAGACCTTTAACAAAGTTGAAGAAGGGGTGACGGGACCTCATTAGGAGGATTTGTGGAAGGAAAGACGGACTGAAAACCGCCATCAAAGTCTGAGTTTGAACAAACAGGGCAGCCTTAAAACTCTCTTTGAGGTAGAGGGAGACTTAAAAACGTCCCCAGCTCTTCCCCTGAGCCCTGACCTCTGCTGTCTTCTCCGGTTCTCACCTCCGCGGTCCGGAGCGGCAGTGCCCACAGCCCGAGCAGCAGCAGCAGCAGCCACTGGGACATCGCGAGGGCGGCGAAGGGTCTGGCCAGGCAGGGGCAGCCGGGCTGGGGGGGCCTGAGGCAGAGTCAGGACCTCTGCCCTCCGCCCTCTGGCTCCAGCCTTAGCACCCACCCGCCTCCTGGAGCTGAACTCGAGGATGAGCCTCCCCTGCCCATGGTCCCCGGCATGAGGATTTGGGGCGGGGCAGAGGGACGAGAGCTGGGCGGGGCCCTGGATGATGGGTGGGGCCGAGAGCTGTACGTGATTCCCTGGCCTCCCCCCACTGTTGCTGGGGTAGCGGCGGCGGAAGGGAGGGGTGTTTGCTGAGGGGGCGGTTGCCCTAGAGCTGCGCAGGGCAGAAGCCTTAGAGCACCCAAAGCCTGAACCCAGAACCCCCTGGGGGCCCGGGGACCTCCTTAGGAGGGAGCACACACCAGCCAGACCTGAACGGGAGCCTGAAGCGCCCATCTGGGCTCCCCCTCTCCCCACCCGAAGGGTTTCAAATGACACATAGGACCCGCCTTATAAAACTTTCCCTGCTTCCCATAGATAAAGCCCAGAGTCAATGGGACCGAGAGGCGTCAGACCCTAGGCTGCAGGAGCCCAGATCCCTGAAAATCCTCCCTTCTCACCACCACCACCACCCACCGCGACCCCACCCACGGCACTGTATAGGGAAAAGGGGAAACTGGGGGATCTCATTCAGAGCCCCACAAAGACGGAGACAGAATCAGAGACACAGGAGACAGAAATACAGAGACTCGAGAGAGTGTGAGACAGATCAGAGACCAAAGACGATGAGACCAGAGACCAAGGGACAGAGAAACACAGAGACAAAAATGAGAGCCAAGGGGCAAAGAGGAGCTAGGGACGCAGGGAGAGACAGAGAACGGAGGAAAGTGA
Source organism: Pedetes capensis (assembly GCA_007922755.1). Classification (NCBI taxonomy): domain Eukaryota; kingdom Metazoa; phylum Chordata; class Mammalia; order Rodentia; family Pedetidae; genus Pedetes; species Pedetes capensis. The sequence goes on along the minus strand of VMDO01000329.1, from coordinate 300,444 downwards.
GGGAGAAGTGTAGAAGTAAAACCATGGAGAGACAGAAGGACAGAGACATGGAGAGGAGGAAGAGACAAAGGCACAGGCTGAGAAGCAGAGAGGGGCCCAGAACAGAGACCGGAGGGAGAGAGGGGGCGGGGGACGGGCTGGGACGGGGGGAACCTTCACCTGTCCCCTGTCTTGCTTTTGATCACTTGCTGCTGCCTCTTCTGCCACCGCTGCCTCGCCGGCGCTCTGGAAGAGGTGACAGGCGCTGGCAGCTGGGGTGGTAGGAGGGGGCGGGGCCAGGGCGGGTCCCAAAAGGGAGGGAGAGCTCTGGGGCGCAGAGGGCCAGGGGGTTGGCGCGAGCGAGTATCACAGTCAGTTACTGTTAGGTGGGGGGCGCAGCCACGGAGTTATCATCTTGAAAACCTCCCCCTGTGCACCATATCTCCCACTCCCACTAACCCGCACTCCTGTCTCAGAGCACACCTCCTATCCCGTCACTTACACAGGAGTCACAGTCACACACAAGGTGTCACACACAGTCCCATACGCTGAGCCACAGAGAGAGAATCTCGCCGTTGCCACAGCGTCACACATTCATTCACAGTTGTACCATCCCCAGCCACACCCAGAGAGCTACAGTGTCTTGGCCATCCACAGTGACACACGGCCCGTGGACTCCTCGCGCACACAGAAACACAACCACGGTTTTCCATGGTCAGTGACACATTCACTAGGTCATGCCACATCCACATCTCCCACCATGGCCTGTGTGCCCCAGGTGGACAGGACCTGGGCACCTTGGCTGCTACTGGAGCCCCAGCAAAGAATGATTGTCAATAAATGAATGTACCAAGCCAGGCGCGGGGGCTCTCGCCTGTCATCCCAGCAACTCAGGAGGTGGAGGCAAGAGGATCACAGGTGTAAGGCCAGAGGCAGCCTGCGAAATTTAACGAGACCTTGTCTCAAGATAAAAAATAAAAAATGGGCTGGGGGTGCAGCCCAGTGGTGGAGCGCCTACAAAGCACGCTTGAGGCCCTGGGTTCACTCCATAGTACTTAAAAAAATAATAATAATACATATATATTATATATGTATAAATAAATCTACCCAGGTGTGTGGTCACTCACACAGCTGTATAATCTTCCCATAATGCAAGGCGAAATTTGCTCCCAATGTAACGCACTCACAGTCTGACACGGTCCACATAGTCACCCAGAGTCTGCCGTCACAGCCCAGCCACGTGTGTTCCCCAGGCTGTACTGAAGCACATTCTCACAAGTCAGTGTCACGGGCTCACCTTCGCTCACAGTCCCACCTGGGGACCTGGTCCTACGGATACACAATTCTCCCACCATCCCCCGCAGCACTCTAAGTCACACGCCCACAAGGGTGAGCCTGCCGTCCCATAGCAGGGTGCACGTCACACAGACAGGCAAGTGTCACGGTCTGTGATCCCACCATCTCACAGTACCCACAGCCTCAGGGCAGACTCGTGGTCATGGAAACCACTGATTCACACACTGTGTGTGCGTGTGTGCGTGCGTGTGTGCGTGTGTGTGCGTGTGTGTGTGCGTATGCGTGTGTGTGCGCGTGTGCGCGTGTGTGTGCGTGTGTGCGTGTGTGTGTGCGTGTGTGTTACTGGGGATGGAACCCCGCACCTCAGGCACGCTAGCAGCAGCACCCCAGCCCCACACACATTCTTACAACCTCTTTCCCCCCCTTTTTTAATTTTATTTTTTATTTTATTTTAGTACTAGGTGGTTGAACCCAGGGCCTCAAGCAGGCTTTTGCAAATGCTCTACCATTGAGCTGTATCCCCAGTCTTTTTTTTTTTTTTTCAGTACTGGAGGTTGAACCCAGGGCCTCGCGCCTGCACGCTCTGCAAGTGCTGGACCACTGAGCTGCACCCTCATCCCATTTTTTTTAGTTTTTGAGACAGGGTCTCGCTAAGTTACACAGACTGCCTCTGGTCTCAAACTTGTGACCCTCCTACCTCTGCCTCCCAAGTCGCTGGGATGACAGGCGTGTGCCACCGCACCTGGCTTCCCAGCCCATTTTCTACTTTTATGGTGAAACAGAGTCTCACTAAATTATCCAGGCTGCCTCTGGCCTCAACCTGGCCATCCTCTTGCTTCCTCCTCCCAGATTCCTGGGATGACAGGCATGCGCCATTGTGCCCAGTTGCCCTCTCCCACTCCCTCTCCCTCTCTGTCTCTCTCTTTCTCTCTCCTCTCCTTTTAGAGTCAGGGTCTCGCTATGTACCCCCGCTGGACTGGAATTGAACTCGCTATGTACACCAGGCTGGCCTCAAACCTACGGCAATCCTCCTGCCTCTGCCTCTTGAGCCCTGGGATTACAGGCATGGGCCACCATGCCGGGCTACAACCTCTCTTTCTAGGCTCCATCTCTGCCTTAAATACAGGGGCCATCTGTGCATGGGATGGGGAGGCCCCAGCCCTGGGGCCTCCTCCTTTTTTCAGTATCCACCACCACCTCCTGCACATTCATCAAGCTATTCACATGGTGAGCACGGCCTCCCCTGGGACCCAGCCCATAAGTGGGACAGAGACAAGTCTGCCCATTCTGCAGGGAAGAAGCCGAGGCCCAGAACCCTACGAGGGGACAAGGGGTAACGGGCAGCGTGAGGTCCATACCCGACGCTGGAAGAAGACAAGTGCGGGGAGGAGGGGAGGGTCCTGGCCTCCTGGCCCCTGGGGGCCTCGCTGCTCTCTGCCCCACATTCCTGGCGCCCTGTGGGTCCTGGGAAAGTCTCCGTCCCTGGGGTGGAGGAGGAAGGGGTCTGAGATTGCCCGGCACCTCAAGGAGAGGCTGGGGTTGCAGAGGAGTCTCCTGGGCCCCAAGAGGGTCCCAGGGTCACTCCCCTGGGGGAGGGGGAGGGGGGTAGGGGAGGAGGAGCAGGGAGCAGAGAGGACCAGAGGTGCTGCGATAGACAGGAAGAGAAACCTAGACCCGGAAAGATCCAGAAGGAGAGAGACAGGAAGTTGGGGGGTGCAGGGGAGAGAGAGAGAAAAAGCCTGGAAAATGAGCTTGAGGGGGACCCAGGGTGGGCATCGCAGACAGGAGCAGGGAGGCAGGCCTGGAGGGTCTGGGTCCCTGGCGGTCCCCCGCAGGGTCCAGCCATCCTGGAGCATCGCCAGTCTCCCAGGATCTGGTGAGGAGGTTGCAGGGCCACAGGATGGTCACACAGGCCCTCTGGAGCGCCCGCCCACACGGTTCCTCCCAGGCAGCCCTAGGCCACAGCCCACCCCCACCCCAGGGGACCCAGCTCCCTGGGCTCCCCACGCTGCCCCGTGGGTCGCCACAGTCCCTGGCTCTTCCTGTCTCCAAACGTAGCATGCTGGCTAGAGCGCAGTGGTGCATGTCTGTTACCCCAGCCACTTAGGAGGCAGAGGCAGGAGGAAGGCAAGTTCAAGGCCAGAGGCTGCCTGAGGAATTTCGCGAGACTCTGTCTCCTGATAAAAAATCAAAATGGGCTGGGGGTGCAGCCCAGGGGTAGAGCACTTGCAAAGTATGTGGGAGGCCCTGGGTGCAACCCCCAAGTACCACAAAAAGAAAAGAAAAGAAAAGAAAAAAGAAAAGAAAAAGCACACACAGGAATTAGTCTTAAAAATGACCAAAAGAAAAAAAAAGAAAGGCTGGAAAACCAAACACCAGCCTACAGCTTACATTCTTGGGGCTGCAAGAAGGCTGGTGAGGACAGAATTGTGAAGGAAGAACAAAGGAAGAAATATGAGGCCACAGAGGTGATGGGAGCCACGCATGGTGGTGCACAGCTGTGATCCCACCACTCAGGAGGCTGAGGCAGGAGGATCGTGAGTTTGAGGCCAGCCTGAGCTATGTATCTCCTGGAGCCTTGAAGACTGTGGGAGAATTTTGAGGTTTGTCACTGTATCATCTATGAGCCTTCAGGGGGCCACACATGTAAATTATATTTTAGTACCATGCCTGGGACACAGGAAATACACACACGTGATAGCAGCCTCTGTGAATTTCTCAGTGAACACCTACTATGTGAGGTGTGGAGACCAATGACGGGTTCACAGCAGTGATTCAAACAGATGTAGGGCATTGTCATTTTAGGATCAGAGCCAATTGTGTTACTAATAAAAATGGCAGGAAGCCAGGTGCAGTGGCACACACACCTGTCAGCCCAGAGATCCCAAGTTTGAGGTCAGAGGCAGCTTGAGGAACTTAGTGAGACCCTGTCTCAAGATAAAACATTTTTTAAAATTGCCGAGGGGTGCAGCTTCCGTCTCCCTCTCTCCTCCCTTTCTCTGCAGTCCTAGAGAAGGAACTCAGGACCTTGCGCATCCAGGTGCCGCATCACCAGCTCCTGTCTTATTTATTTGTTTGTTTCTTTAGTTGGAGCCCAGGGCCTCATGCATTCTAGGCAAGCGCTCCATCACCAAACTGCACCCCTAAAGTTTTTTCACCTTTTTATCTTGAGGCAGGGTCTCACTAAGTCATGCAGGCAGCCTCTGGCCTCAAACTCACTATCCTCCTGCCTCAGCCTCCTGAGTTGCTGGGATGACAGGCGTGCACCTTGGCACCAGGTTCTACTCTCTCTTTCCCTCTCTCTCTCTCTCTCTCTCTCTCTCTCTCTTTATTTTTTTGCGGTACTAGGGGTTGAACCCAGCGCCTTGTGCTTGCATGCTCTGCAAGTGCTGGAGCACTGAGCTGCACCCCAGCCCGTTTTTTTTTTTTTTTTTTTTTTTCTTTTTGAGACAGGCAGGGTCTCGCTAAGTTACGCAGACTGCCTATGGTCTTGAACTTGCGATCCTCCTGCCTCCACCTCCCAAGCTACTGGGATTACAGGCGTGGGCCACCGTGCCCGGCTCACTCTTCTCTCTTTGAAATCTCTCTTTTTCCCTGTGCTGTAATGTCACACTCGGTTTGTCTGTCTTTCTCGCGCAACAGTGGCACTCTCCTCCTCCTCCTCTTCCGTCTCTCATCTGCTCTTTCCTTTGGCCCCGCTTGGTCCAGGCCACTCTCATCTTGCCTGGCTTTAAACTTTCCCCTCCATTCCCATCTTCTCTCTGGGTGTCTGTGTGTCTCCTTCTTTCTCTCCGTTGTCCCTGGCTCTGGCTCTCCTGGTTCTTATCTCCTGCCCTTCGCCCCCAGCAGTGCCCAGGCAGTGCCCATGCCCACGCAGCCATGGCAGGGAAGGTTCTAGAAGGCCCTTGTCTTCCGCCTGGAGCTGCCTGACCAAGCAGAGCCTGTAGGGAGCAGGCGGGGGGCCTGGGGTGCTGGCAGATGGCGCAGGGGAAATGAGGCAGAGAGAGATGGGGAGAGAGGGCGCCCCATGGGGAATGGGGCCAGAAATGGGAGGCCGAGGCAGCCCCCTGCGAATCAGAAGTGCAGAGAAATGGGACCTGAAAGACAGAGAGCCGCGTGAGACAGGCACAGAGCAGAGTGAGATGGACGTGCAGAGAGAGGCGGCCACAGGGTCAGAGACAGCGGGGGCGGGGGGGGGGGGGGAGAGTCCCATGGGACTGGGAGCCAGAGAGAGGCAGAGAGAGGGAGACAGAGACCCAGAGGGAGAAGTCAGGAGAGAATTCAGCGAGACTACCACATGGGGACACAGCGTCCTGAGAAACAGATGGGCTGGGAGATGTGGGTCCCGGGGCCACGCACAGGCCCACAGTCACACTGGCAGGATCGGGGAGGCAGGGACCCAAGGCTAGGAAGAGACCTGTTCTAGAGACAAGCACCAAAAATACGGAGATGCAAAGAGATCCAGAGTCAGAGACATAAAATCCAGACAGAAAGAGACCCGGAAAGAAAGCAGCTCAGAGGTGGAAATCCAGGGGGAGGAGGAGGGACGGAGAAAGAGACCCAGAGCCCGAGCCCCAGCCAGGACCGGGGGACTCTCCCCAGAGAGCAAGCAGACAGATGCAGAGATGGCGCAGACAGACAGACAGACAGAGAGGGACCCAGAGAGAGGGGACAGGGCTCCGCTGTCTCAAAGACACAAACAGACAGAGATGAGGCAGGGACACACGGCCCCCCCTCGGACTCTTCCGGACCTGGGGGGTGCCGGTCTCCATAGCGACCTCCCCAGATCCCGAGGGCAAATATTGTCCTGGCCAGAAGCAGCAGCGGGCCTCTGTTGACATTATCTTCGGCTGGATGGGGTGGGGGCTCCAGGGGCCCGAAGAGGCCAGAATGAAGGGCGGGAGATCAGAGGGGCTCTCAGCTGGGACTCTGCATACGGTTCCAGCCTCCCTTCATTTCCAAACCCCGTGCAAACAACCCCCACAGCTGTTGAGGGGAATCCCTTAGCGCCCCCTGGCGGTGGTGCGTGAGACTGAAAGCCCCTTTCCAAGAAGGGAAGCTCCAGGCTGGGGCTGGGGTGTGGCTCAGTGGTAGAGGGGTTGCTTAGCAACTGTGAGACGCTGGGTCCCCTCCCCAGCCCGGGAGTCAGGGGCATGGCAGACTGACGTAGATATTCTCCTCTAGGCCTCCTGAACCTGGTCCCATCCAACCCTTCCCGCTAAGTAGGACAGGCAGGCAGCCAGAAGATGCTACCACACTAAAACACAAACCTGATCCAATCCCTCTACTTAGAACCTGCCATGGCTCCCCAGTACTCTCAAAAGAAAGCTCAGGCTCCTTTCCACGGCCTTCAAGGCCTTTGCTGAGCTCTCCAACACCATCATCAGGGCTTCCTAGCTCCAAACTTCCTGGCTCCTTCCCAGCCTTTGTTCTGACGGTTCTCCCTGCCTGAATTGCCTCTGTCCAATTTTGATCAAATCTTCCAAGACCACGTTCAGATTAGCTCAACTTTCTGTAAGTCAGCTCAACAAATAGCTCCTTTCCAGGCTGGACTATGAGGGCCTGGGAGGGCAAAGCTAGAGCTGCCTCTGTTATTGCTGTTCCCAACATTGCCCGGCCCTAGTGCCCCAGAGAGCCAGCTCAGCTCACCTTCCTGGATAATTATTATGTACCAGGCCCCGAAGATGGTGATGCCTGGGACCTTGATGATTGGGACAGTCCTTGCCCTGGCTTAAGGGAATCTCAGTCCAAACACAGACCCAAACAGGGAGACAGACTTTCAGAAGGAGAGGGGAAACAGAAAGACACAAAGAAAGAGTCAGAAAGATGGAAGAAGAGAGTCTGAAAGAGACAGAGATCAATAATAATAATAATAATAATAATAATAATAATAATAATAATTACAATATATAGTACTTTTTTTTTTGGCAGTACTGGAGAGTTGAACCACTGAGCCGTACCCTCAGCCCATTTTTCACTTTGTATTTTTGTCACAGGATCTTGCTGAGTTATACAGGCTGCCTCTGGCCTCCATCTTACAATCCCCCTGCCTCTGCCTCCTGAGTCACTGATTAAAGATGTATGCCGTCACGCCCAGCTGTATGGTACATTTCACATGTGTGTATCTCTCTCCTCATACTAGACCAGCCGCAGAGGTTGTTGTTGTTGTTAGGTGCTGTTGAGTCGGTATCCGACTCATAGCGACCCTCATAGGGTTTTCAATGGCTGAGTGTTTCGGGATTGCCTTGGGAGTGGATTGCCAGGCCCTTCTCCCATTTTTGTGCTGCTGGGAATTGAACTCGGGACCTCAGAGACTGTAGCGCAGCGCTCTACCAACTGAGCTAAATCCCAGCCTAGCCGCAGAGGTATTATCCCCATTTCCCAGAGGAGGAAAAAGAGGCTCAGAGAGGGGGAGTAACTTGCATAAGGCAACACCGCTTCTCAATGATGAAAGTCCCTCCCTGTCCAACTTCAAAACAATTTCCAAAAAAAAAAAAAAAAAAACAATTTCCAGAAAGAGACATAAAGAGAGACAGAGACAGCATCAAGGGAGAGGAAGAAGCAGCATGGAGAAGAAAACCTAGACAGAGTGAAAGACAAAGGAGATTGGGAACCCTGTTGACCCCACCCTTTCTCCAGCACAGCTGCTGCCTCCCCCTCCTGCCTCCCAGGCCCTTGATCTCTCTCCACAAAAGCACTTGGAATAAAATGAGCTGCATTAACTGTACCCAAATCCACCTTGCTGAATGCTTCATGAGCTTGAGCTCATTCAACTTGCTCTTCTCCCTGGAAAGTGCCTGCTCAAGCCTCCACTGTGCAGAGGACCAGCCAAGCCACAGAACCAAGGCCACTTTGCTCACGTGGACCTAACAAGGTCTGATCCCTGAGCCAGGGCTGGGAATCACCTTGAGGGCAAGGACTCGGTGTGAGTCACCTTTTTCTTCTTTTTCAGTTACTCTTTCTTGTTTTCAGTACTGGGGGGCTGAGCCCAGGGGCTCACGCATGCTTTGCCAGGGCTCTTCCACTGATCTGCACCCTCAGCCCACGTTTTACTTTCATTTTGAGATATAGGGTCTCGCTAAGTTATGCAGGCTGCCGCTGACCTCACGCTCGCCATTCTCCTGCCTCTGCCTCCCAATCACAGGAATTAGAAGTGTGCACCAGTGCACCTGGCTTGTGTTTGTTTTTTGAGAGAAGATCTTGCTGTGTAGCCCAGGGTGGCCTCCAACTCAAGATTCTCCTGCCTCAGCCTCCTGAGTGCTGGGATCCCAGGTATGTGCAGCCACACCCAGCATCTCAGCTCCCCGAAACCCACCAGCTTACATTCTCCCGCACGCTGTTCCATCACCCACATCCTGGCTCTACTCTTTTCCCCGACCACAGAGAGCCCAAGGATCGGAACTCCCCTGGACTCCCACAGTCCTCTGGGGCACCCCAGAAATGGCCATTAACCCAGTTCAGCCTGCCTCCATTCTGCATGGAGGAGGTTGGTTTCTCTTCTGGGATCTGAGCTCATGGGAGTCAGGGGTCGGGGTGGGAGAAGCTGGAGTTGGGAGGCGTGACACCTACTTGGGCTCCTGCTTTTTTGAGGGGGGCAGTATTGGGGGTCTGAACCCAGGACTTTGCATATGCTTATAAGTGCTGTACCACTAAGCTGTACCCCCAGCCCATCTAAAAATTGTTTTACCTTAAGCCAAGAACTTGCTGTTATTCAGGCTGCCTTGGACCTTGAACTTGTGATCCTCCTGCCTCTGCCTCCCGATTTGCTGGGGTGACTGGTGTGCGCCACCATGCCTGGACTCCTGCAGTTTTTATTAGTAACATAATTGGCTCTGATCCTAGCATGACAATGGCCCATGTCTATTTGAGTCACCACTGTGCAGCCATCATTGGTCTCCATGCCTCCCATGGTAGGTGTTCACTGAGAAATAAATAGGGCTGGCTACTGTTTATGTGTATTTACTGTGGGCTAGGGGCGGGGGTTTAGCTCAGTTGGTAGAGTGCTGCTCTGCATGCTCTGAGGAGCCAAGTTTGATTCCCAGCACCACAAAAACAGGAGGACATGGCAATCCACTCCTAAAGTAATCCTGAAACAATCAGACCCTGAAAACCCTATGAGGTCACTATGAGTTGGATTCAACTCCATGGTACCTAAAGACAACAACAACACTATTCATCATGTAGGAAATGCCATGCAATGCATCATTTGGGCTGGGGTTTAACTCTGTTGGTTGAGCCCTGTTCCACACTTTCTGAGGACTCAGTTTCAATCCCCAGCCCCGCAAAAATGGGAGAAGGATATGGCAGTCCCCTACCCCCCCCCAAATCCTGAAACAATCAGCCATCGAAAACCCTATGGTGGTTGCTATGAGTCAGACCTTACTTGATGGCACCTGACAACAAAAGCAACTGTGGCCCATGCACTGTACTAAAGTATAATTTATATCTGTGGCCTCATTAAGGCTCATAGAGGATATAGTGACAAACCTCAAAAATTTCCCAAAACCTTCAAGGCTCCCAGAGATACGTAGCCCAGGCTGGCCTCAAACTCACCATCCTCCTGCCTCAGCCTCCTGAGTGCTGGGATTACAGCTGTGCACCACCACGCTCTTTGGCCTCATATCCACCCAGTTTCTTTTCCCTTCACAGCTCCATCTTCACCAACCTTCTTGTTGCCCCAAGAATATGCCAAACTCAAGCCTACCTCAGGACCTTTGTACTTGCTGTTTCTTCTGCCTGGAAAGTGTTCCTCCTCAGTTCTAGACATAATAACCTCCTTCTTGTCATTTGCATCTCAGCTCAAATGTCACTTCTCAGAGAGTACTTCTCTGGCTCTACGATTCTAACTTAACCTCCCCCTGCCATTCTTCCTATCATGTTCCTAGTGCTTATCAGGATCAAAAATGGTCTTACCAGCTCTATGCCTGTTTCTTCATATATGAAGTGGTTATGAAAATAGGACTTGTGGTGAGGATAACTGAGCGCTTGGCACATAGAAGTACTCAATAAATGTTATCTATTATTATTTGTTTTGGGTATGGGGATTTATACCCTTCATGAACCCACAAGATGCATGAGAGGAAACTTCCAGACTAACTTGGTCACGCCGGAAACTCCAGCACCTAGGACAGCGCTTGTCGCGTAGTAGGTTCTTAGGAGAATTTTTTGAACACTAGAGGTACGCACAATGATAGGCCCCCACTTTCCAGATGCAGAAACTGAGGCTCAGCGTTGCGCTATCATAATGTGGTGGAGATGGGATTCAAGCCAAATCAATTGGGTTCCTTGTGTCCAGAGGCAAATCTCTGTGGACCTTGGCCTCGCTCCCCATACCTGTTAAACACAGTCTGGGTGGTCGCTAGCTATTGATCGTCAACGGAGCCTTGGAGAAGGCGGTCCCCATATTCTTTAAATCCATTGTCAGGTTTTCACCCTCTCCTCTCCCCCCCCCCCAACTTCCGAGCCAGCTCCAACTGGCACAGCCCGCTGGTCCTTCACAACTGAGCCTGTGCCAAAACCCGGACTGGAGAAGGCGGGCCAGGGGAGTCTGTGGCTCTAGGGGAGGAGCTAAGATTCGCAGCGGCTAAGAAGAAAATGGAAGGGGAGGTTGGGGCGGAGCTAAGAGCACTGGGGGGCGGAGTCTAAATTCTGGAGGCGGAGCTAATCCCATCAGAAGGTTGAGCGAAGTATTAATCCTCCCTCGGCTATGCAGGGGGCGGTGCTCAGGGCTCTGGGGGTGGGAAGAGCGCTTTGGCCCCCACCAGATTCTGGGGGCGGAGCTAAGAGCCTCGGGGGCGGGTCCAGATCGAATAAACAAGGCCGGGGACTCGGCTAGAAGGAGTTGCAGGGAGGATCCGGCGGGTACCTGGCCGGGTATGGGGCTCTACTGTCCGGCGCGAGCCTTGCCAGGGTGGTTCTGGGATATGCAATAAAAGATCAGGGAGCTGGTTTTGGGGAGAGGGGAGTGTCTTCCCCTACCCGGTCCTCCTCTGGGCTGAGAGGCAGGGAGGGCTCCGCCCCTCCCATCCGCCTGCATCCCTATTGGCCGGGGAGCCTGCGCGACAGCCTCTCATTGGTCCGGATCAGGCGGAGGAGGGGGTCCGGAGCGGAGCCGCTCCGGTGGTGGGCGGGGCCAGACAGTACCTAGGGGGACCCGGGCGCAGCCAATCCCAGCTTGCAGATTGAGTCGGGGGGTGGACGGGCGGAGGGCGTCCCGGTCCCCCTCTCCGGCCATCCTGGGGGATGACCCCGGTGCCAGGCTCGGCGCAGGCCGCCTGATGCCGGCTGGGCCGAGCTGGGGATGCTGGAACCAAGGGCGTTGCTATGGCAACGGGAGGCAGGGCCTGGGGGGGGGACCGGGCCCGGGCTGGGGCCGGGGGGGCCGGCGGTGGCTGTGGCGGGGTGATGGCGGAGCGCGGCCCGGCTTTCTGCGGCCTCTACGACACGTCCTCGCTTCTGCAGTACTGCAACGGTGAGACCCCCCCCTTGGCTCCCACCCCGGCCCCGCCCAGGGCTGGCCCCCTCCCCTTCTTCCCGGCCCCGGTTCCCCCCCACCCCTTGCGGGAGATCCCCCTTCCTCCCCGTCAGCAAGATCCTGACCTCAGAGCAAGGGCCCAGCGCCAAATCCAGGACCCCTGGCCCCACCCTCCCGCCTGGCTCTTCCTCGTACCCCCAAGTGGCTAGACGGGGGTAGGGGGCTGATCCTGAACTGAAGCAGCCTGTGGCAAGGAGGAGGGGGAGGCCTGAGGGTCGACTGGGCCTGAACTCTGCCCTCTCTTCCCCGCTTCAAGCCTCTGGGACCCTCCCCTGACTCCTTAGCAGAAGGGCATACAGACTGGGGGGGGGGGCGGGCAAGGATGGAATTTGACGTAGATTTGAGAAGCAGGTGTGGGAACCGTAGGACACCAGAGGACTTTTCCTCCTCTATAGCCCCCCAAATCCTCAGCCCCAAGCCTCTCTCCCTTCGCCCTGGACAAACGGCTGTCATAGCAGGAGGGGGCATGGTGGGTGTCAGGCCTGGCTGCGGGGACCTGGGACAGAGGGGAGGGGAGACCCGAGAGGTGGGAGGTGGGGGTTGGTCTCTGAGCAGAGGGCCTGAGGCCTGGGGAGTGGTCAGAAGGGGAAGAGGCCTTGAGGCCAAGGGGTGGCGTCAGAAAGAAGATGGTTCCTGGGGGTAGGGGCAGAAGTGTCAAGGTGAAAGTGCCCGGGTTTCACTTAGGGTTCGTGAGAAGGGAGGTCACTCCTCTGGGTACACTCCATTGGGCCAGGGACCACTGGAATGGGCAGAGGACCCCACAGGCTTGTCTGGTCCTCTGCACCTCTGTGAGGCAGGATGACGGGGCATCTGAGCCTGGGCCAAGGACGGCTTCTGCCACCACAAGACTGTGTCTGTGCATAAGTGACTTTGACCTCCTGGGCTTCAGTCCTGTTCGATTCCCCTCCCTCCTAAAACGGGTTGAATACTGCAATCACTAGAGTTGGGGGAGCGTTAGGTACCATAAAATAACGGCAACTTTATGCTGGATTTATTGAGCACGGACCTGGAGCGGGGAATCGTGCTAAGTGTTTTGGACGGGCGGTGCTTAGGACAGATTTCTGTTTTGGTAATATTAATGGTGAGTAGGAAGGGGCTCAGCATACCCAAGTGATTAGCTTCTCCTACCCGCCCCCCATGGGCTGTGTGGCCCTTGAAGCATCTTCCCACACTCCCTCCAATCTCCGCCCTCAGTTTCCTCATCTGCAACGCGGGAGGCTCTCGGGACGCTGAGATTCCCTCCCTCCCTCCCCGTGAAGGGGACTAAGTCCTGACAGGTCTCCCCCTTGACCTCCGCAGCCCGGGACGCCAAGCCTGCGGAGCGCTGGGTGGGGGGCAGGGCGGCGAGGCCGGGGCGGCTATTGGGCCGCGGAGGAAGGGAAGGAGGGAGGGGGGGAAGGAGGGGAGGGACGGGCGGCTGCACTGCGGAGCCCAGCGGGCAGGCGGGACGGTCTAGGGACGCGGGATGGCAGGTGCGACTTCCACGCCCCGTCCCTGTTTACGCTACCATCTTTCCTGGCACCCGGCTGCGACCCAGAGCCTCCTCGGCTGTGGTCGGCGATGAGTCTGGGTAGGAGTGGTCTGGGAGGGGAGGGGGAAGAGGAGCCACCCAGGACCCTCCCCCAAGCTGGGTAAAATGAGCGGGGTGGGGGGCGATCGGGAGTCACTTAGGCGGCACTCCTTGGTTGAAGAGGAGGGGGAGAGCCAAATCTGCGGTCTAGGGCACAGAGCCAAGCGAAGAAGGGGACAGAGTGGAACTGCCGGCTGGGGCAGCGAGGTTGGCTGTCACCTCGGCTGGTCTCTCGCTTCCTCGGGTCTCCTGGGTCCCGCTAAGGGCCGCCTGCAATCCCCGAGTCTGCCGCTAGGGGCCGCTGAAGCTCCGTCCTTGCGACTGGCTCCCGGGCAGAATCCCTTAGTGAGGAGAGGAGGGGAAGAAGAGGAGCACGGCACCTCCTTTCGGCTTGGAAAAGTCTTAGAAACAGTGAAGGAATGTTGGTGCCTGCGATGGAATCTTGATATTCGTGGCAGAATGCTGGCGATCAGTTCCAGAACGTCGGTGTCACTAGACGTCGGCTGATGTCATCCTTAAAATACTGATATTTTGCATTTTAGTCACAGAATCTTAAAACCAGAGGGAGGCTCTAGGATTGGTAGAACGAAAAGAGGAAGGGACTTCCCCAAGGTCGCACGGCCCGGGCGCAGAGGCCGAGAGAGGAGGTGGGGAAGGTCCGAGAGCAGTGGGGATTTCCTTCCCCCTGCGGTGCCCTCTTCCTTTGGCGCGTCTAAGCACCCCGGCCCAAGGTTGCGGGAGAGGCCGGGAGCGTGGCTGTCCCCTCCTAAGACTTGGGAACCCGCGTTGGAGCTCCTGGGTGGCCCCCCCCGCAGCCCGCGCTCCCCCCACCTTCCAGATGACAATTTGTCGGGCACCAGCGGCATGGAGGTGGACGACCGCGTGTCGGCGCTGGAGCAGCGGCTGCAGCTGCAGGAGGACGAGCTGGCGGTCCTGAAGGCGGCGCTGGCGGACGCGCTGCGTCGCCTGCGGGCGTGCGAAGAGCAGGGCGCGGCGCTGCGCGCGAGGGGCACCCCGAAGGGCCGGGCGCCCCCGCGCCTAGGCACCACCGCTTCGGGTAGGCTGGGGGGTGGGGGTGGAGGGGTCTGGGCTGGGGAGGCCCCGGGGCGTAGACCTCGCGCTCACCATCTCTCCCACCCCCTCGCTCCAGTGTGTCAGCTCCTGAAAGGCCTTCCCACCAGGACGCCCCTCAATGGCGCGGGACCCCCGCGGCTCGCGGGCGGCTATGCCACGTCCCCATCTTCCCCCAAGAAGGAGGCGACCTCCGGGCGCAGGTAAGGAGGTTCCAGCCTCGTCCGTGACCTGTGAGAGAGTGACCTGTGAGAGACGGAGGCTGTTTGTACCCGGAGGGTCCAGCAGCAGGGGTCGCGCGGGGAGGGGGGCTTCCCAGGCTCTGTCCCTAGCACTGTGCTTTTTGCAGCGGCCGCCGCTATTTGTCACCAGAGCGCCTCGCCTCGGTGCGTCGCGAGGACCCCCGCAGCCGCACTACGTCTTCCAGTAGCAACTGCAGCGCTAAAAAGGAAGGGTAAGTATTGGGGCGAGGCCAGAACCCCACATAGGCAGGGGAATGGATAGGGAATTTAGGGTCATGCCCGCGGCCACGAGGTCAGAAGTACGGAGGCGGGGGAGCTAATTCAGAGCGCAGGTGCAGGGCTAGAGGCGGCTAGGTCGAAATAGAAGGCCTGGAGGGGCGGAGCCAATTTGGGGGCGTGGTCAGAGCCCTGAGAGGGACGGGAACGCAGAAGGCCTGGAGGGTCTCCGTCTACCGGGTGAGCCAGAGAGGAAGTCAGAGAGGAGCCAGTCTAATGGGCGTGACAAAATTACAGAGATCTGGGGCTGGGCGTGACAGCCTACGTCTTTAATCCCAGCGACTCAGGAGGCGGAGGCAGGAAGATCGCAAGTTCGAGGCCAGATGCAGCCTGTATAATTTAGCAAGACCTTGTCATAAAGTAAAAAAATGGAAGGTGGGGGTGCGGCTCCGTGGTAGGGCGCTCGCAAAGCTTGCGTGAGGCCCTGGGTTCAACCCCCAACAACAACAACAACAAATGGTCCCTATGGAGTCTGAGGATGGAGTTTTAGCAGGGAAAGGCGGAAGCGGAGGTAAAGATGTTGGAATTTGAGTAGTAGCATGGATGGGCTGGGAACCTGTGATGGCGCCAGCAGGGCTGAGACCAGATGGGGACCTGTCAGATTTCAGGGGCCCTGCATGGAGCAGAATCAGGACTCTGCCAGGTGGAAATGGACGGGATTTGAAAGTTGATGGGGCCATCGATGGGCGTGGTCTCATTGAATGGTCTCAACTCTGGGCCACGTGAAAGTAGACGTGGCTAGAATGTCCAGGGCCAGAGGAGAGGGGCGGGGAGCATTCGGGGTAACCATTAATTATCAAGAGACCCAGTCAACCTGGGGACAGGGTTAGAAGGCACAGGTGGCTGTGATCAGGGCATTGGGCGTGACCAACTCTGTAGGGGCGGGGCCATATCGAAGATTTGGGCGGAGATTGGGGTGGAGTCGTGGTGCGGTGGGCATGGTCATGACTTGGGGGACTGGGTCGAAACTCGCACGTTTGGAGGCCACCGGAATGGAGGCAGAGGTCAGGCAGCTCGTCCACACTAGGGTTAGGCCAAACTGAGCTCCAGGAGGCGCGATCCAGAGCCCCTGTTCTCAACCACTCTCCACCGGCCCCCCCAAAAGAGCCTGGTGTCAGGACTCCATGGCTCCGCAGCTCCCGGGGTCGGCCGCGGAGGGCGGGGCAGGGCGCGGTGGCGCGGGCACCTCCCAGGGCCGGAAGCGGCGGAGCCGGTCCCGGCTCCACCCCCGGCCCCGAAGCTCCGCCAGCCGCCGCCATGAGTAGCTTTGGAGCTGGGTGAGACCCTTTGGCAGCCCCTCTCCCCTACCGCGCTCCCGGGGCTTGGATCCCTGGCCGCCCCTTGTCCCCAGGGACCCGGATCCGAGAGCCTCGCCCCTTTCCTCCCTCTGAGGGAATGGGGAGACACGCCCCTTCCCCTGAACTTTCACAGCTTCCCTCTCTGCTTGAAGTTTTGGGGCGCTGAGGGACTGGGGGTGGGGAGCCCCGGGGAACATCGTGCTGATTAGGAGGGAGGGGTCCGTGATGGCTCCGCTCTTCCAGGATCGCGACCCTGCCGATTCGTGCTGTGTGATCTTTGGCGATCACTGCCTCTCTGGGCCTGTGTCTTAGGCTCTGCAAGATCAACCGAGCAAAGCACACGGCCTGCAGAGAGGCAGCGTTCCGCTCCTTACTCGGCCCCCGGTTACCGGCAGAGACGTCCGCAGAGCCGTGCGGGGCGTGGGGGGCGGGAGCGGCTCTTCCCCTTTCCAACCTACCTACTAAAGCACGTGTCTTTTTCCCCCCTGCATCCTTTCCTGGCAGCAAAACCAAAGAAGTTATCTTCAGCATGGGTGAGTGGGAAGGGCAGGAAAGGCTTGGTTGGAGGCTTGATGGGGTGACTAGCCAGGGATGGAGGTCTGGAGTGCTGGCTGCTGAGCCGTTGTCTCTCCAGCCTCAGTTTCCTCAACTGTTTTTTTTTTTTTCCTTAAATAAAGTGAAGCCAGGCATAGTGACACATATCTTTTAAGTACTAGCACTTGGGAGGCTGAGGCAGGAGGACCGATAGTTCGAGGCCAGCTTGGACTAATGCATAGGGAGACCCTGCCAAAAAACAAATAAATAAACAAAAATAAAAATAAATGAATCCCAAAAGCAGTGGGAAATAGGACTGGGACGGATGTGGCGCCTGACCTCTAGGGGTGTCTTGGCAGAGGAGGGCTCCGTGAAGATGTTCCTGAGGGGCCGCCCCGTGCCTATGATGATCCCGGATGAGCTGGCGCCCACCTACAGCTTGGACACACGCTCGGAGCTGCCGGCCTCCCGGCTCAAGCTGGACTGGGTGTATCCTTTCACTTTGATGGCTCCCTCTGCGCTCTGGCTCCTGGGGGTGGGGAGACAGATCCTGGTAGAGACTTCCGCAGGAGGGAGGCAAACTAGGTCCTTCTAGGCTCCTGGGGCTCAGGGGAAGGCAGAGGACTGCAGGGCGCTCACCATGACCATCTAAAAGGCATGAGCGAAGCGGATGTTTGCAGAGGGCTCTTCAGATGCCCGGGTCACTTCTGCCTGTGTGGTGCGGGCCTGGAGCTCAGCTGCTAAACAAGGGAGACGGAGGAAGACCGCAATTAAATAAATAAACAAGATCATTTCCTTTAGGAGTCGATGCTGGGAATACCCCCACCTGGGGCTCGTGAGGGGGAAGGAACTGCCTTTCTGGAGGAGACATGGGATCTCAGAACTGAACACTCAGAAACCAGCAAAGGAAGAACGGAAAGGAGGACATTCCACACAGGGTGCTGTGGGCCCAAGGGCTCTGGGGTGCTTTTTTTGAGCCCAGGCTGGGCTGGACCTCACGATCCTCCTGCTTCAGCCTCCTGAGTGCTGGGATTACAGGCATGCGCCACCACGCTTGGCTGATCCTTTTCTTTTGTAGAATTGAGAGTGTATTTTTTCACCAGGTGCACTGGCACATGCCTATAATCCCAGTGACTTGGGAGGCTGAGGTAGAAGGATCACGAATTCGAGGCCAGATGCAGCCTCTGCAAAATAAAACATAAAAAGGGGGGTGGGTGTGGCTGGATGATGGAGCATTTACCGAGCATGCAGGAGGGCCTGGATTCAACTCCTCGAACTGCGTAAAAGGTTAAAATAAGAAACACAAAAAAGAAGCTGTTATAACCTCTGGTGGCCCCAAGAGGGGACTCAGCCCCGTCCTAGGGAGTCAGAGCAGATCTGGGGCAAGAACCTTGACTCAGGGCCCTGAGCTTTTCCCCCAAAGGCCATTCCCTTGGAGTCCTCACTCCGGGACGCAGCCCCCACCTGCCTCTGTTTGGGCCTGGTGTCCTCTCTGCAGGAGTCAGAGAGGCTGATGGAATGGCTTGGCCTTCTAGGAGTCCATAGCCTTCTCCAGGCAGCTGGAAATACCCAGTGGAAATCAAGCCTGGCTGGCCCTCCCGGCAGGGCTTGGTCAGCATCTATGAGAGCTGACTGACACTGCAGAAGCCACTGTGGACCTCAGCAGCTTGCCCGTCCCAGTGACTGCGGGTGCAGTGGTTTCCATGGGGCAGGATGTGTAGACCGACATTCATTTATATAATTTGTTTTGTTTTTGTATTATTTGAGGCTGGTCTGAGAGTCCTATGTAGCCCAGGCTGGCCTCAAACTTGCAACCCTCCTGCCTCAGCCTCCCAAGTGCTGGGATTACAGGTATGCACCACCCTGCCTGGCTTTGCTTTAGTCTTTTTAGACATAGGTTTTGCTGTGTAGCCCAGGCTGGCCTCTAACTCAAGATCCTCCTGCCTCGGCCTCTTCAGTGCTTAGTCACATGGTTTTTGAACATCTAGGACAGAGGGCTGGGGACATGCAGTGATGACAGCATCCACCTGCACTCCTGGGGTTCATAATCTATTGGGGAACAGGCTCATTGACAGGGACAACTCATAGTGTGCATGGGTGGGGTGGGAAAAGCCAGAGGGGTGTAGGGCCAGGCTGGAGCCCAGGAGGGCTTCCTGGAGGAAGAAGAGAAGGAGATACAGAAGTGAACAGAACAGCCTGTTAGTCGTGGCCACCAGGGAACTCACTCGGCAATATAGGCAGTTATCAAATAAGCCAGATACATATTAGGTAAGTCCAGAGTGGGCAGTGAGGTGTGATCTGCTCTGAGAAGGTGACCCTGGAAGAGCGGCAGGAGGGCTGTGCCAGGCAAAGGGAAAAGTGAATGCCCAGGCTTGGGCCATTCCTTCAGCAGATACCCTGAGACAGGACCTTGCTGAGTTACATAGGCTGCCTCTGGCCTCAAACCTGTGATCCTCCTGCCTCTGCCTCCCAAATTGCTGGGATTATGGGTGTGCACCACTGTGCCCAGCCTGGTTCCTTGGTTTATAGCCAGATTACCCTAATCTCTGTCTCCACGTGGCCTTCATCCTTACCTCACCTCTCCTATCTGTATTCCTTTTCCATCTCTCTGGTTTTTTTTTTGTTTTGTTGTTGTTGTTTGTTGTTGTTTTGAGACAAGTTCTCACTATGTAGCCCAGCCTGGCTTGGAACTCATGATTCCTGCCTCAGCCTCCTGAGTCCCTGGGGTCACAGGCGTGACACCTGACTCTTCTGTTTCTTATAAACGCACTTGTCACTGGATTTAGAAACTGCATAGGTCATTCAGGATGATTTCATCCTAAAATCCTAACTACAACTGTGAAGACTCATAATCCCTATGAGGTTGCAATCACACTTCCAGAAGTTAAGATGTGGACCTCTTCTTTTGGGGAGATCCTTGTTCAACCCACTAACAGGCCAAGAGTAGAGGCAGGCGAAGCTCATTCAGCCCAACGGTGCAAAACAGGCTCCTTAACCAGCCCTCGGGCGTCTCCAGCTACGGCTACCGTGGCCGAGACTGCAGGGCCAACCTCTACCTGCTGCCCACTGGGGAGATCATATACTTTGTGGCCTCTGTGGCCGTGCTGTACAGCATGGAGGAGCAGAGGCAGCGACACTACCTGGGTCACAACGATGACATCAAATGGTGAGGCGGTGATGTCAAACGGTGTGGCAGGGCGTGGTGGTGCACACTTGTAATCCCAGCAATTTGGGAGGCTGAGGCAGGAGGATTGCAAGTTGGAGGCCAGGGGCAGCCTGTGCAGCTTAGTGAGACCCTGACTCAAAATAAAAAATATAAAAGGGGCAGAGAGGGCAGCTCCGTGGTAGAGCCCTTGCCTAGCATGCATGAGGCCCTGGGTTCGGCACCCCCAGTACTGAGGAGGATGGGAGAACCATGGCTTGGACACTGATCCGGGCCCCTTGGCCTCTTTCCACATGACGGCCACCCCAGGGTGTTGAGCCCATGGCGGGGATGTGGGGCGGAGCCAAGACTTTGCTCCAATTCCAAAGCCACCAGCTGCTCCCAGGTGGAATTCAGTGGGAAAGTGTGGATTGATGACCAGTGTTTCAGTTGTGGATGCCTTTGCTCCGTGCCTGGAGGTTCTGCTTCTTTCAAAAAGCCTGAGCCGGCACTTGGGACAATCCTGTCCTGGGTTGGAGTGGGGTGGCAGCCCCCTGAAGCCTTTGTGCTTTCCTGGACACCATCTGTAGTACAGGCCTAAGCAATAAGGCAAGAATTTCAGTTAGAGAACCAGACCTGGCCCTTCTTCTCATAAAAGGACAACATCAGTGCTCATTGATTAAGGAACCTGATGAGCCGTTCTAGGGAGAGAATAGGGGGGCATTGGGCCTGTGTCCTGCTGACCCCACCTCCACTGAGTCCCTCCGTCTGTCTCCTCTCCCCTCAGCCTGGCTGTCCACCCGGATATGGTCACGATCGCCACGGGGCAGGTGGCAGGCACCACAAAGGAGGGGAAGGTAATAGAGTGCAGGGGGCAGGCGGAAAAGAGGGCGGGACAAGCGCTGCGACCCCGGATAACCCGCCTCTCTCTTCCGCAGCCGCTGCTGCCCCATGTGCGCGTCTGGGACTCAGTTTCCCTCTCCACCTTACATGTGCTGGGCCTGGGGGTGTTTGACCGAGCTGTGTGCTGTGTGGGCTTCTCCAAATCCGTAAGTCCTTGGCACGGCCTGAGCGGGCGCCTTACCTGGAGGGTCTGTGCCTTCCTGCCCGCCCCTGGCGGTGGAGGCCACGCCCCCAGCCCGATTCCAGTCTCTGGGGCTGCGCTCCAATCTTTCTGACCTTACTGATCTGGTTATCCATTAGGAAGGACATGGGGTAGCTGGATTGGCCCAAAACTCAGCCTTCCCTTGTCATCGGTGGATGCCCCTTGCTTTTTTTTTCCTTCCCGTACTTGGGGACTAAACCCAGGGCCTCACAGATGCTTTGCAGGAGCTCTGTCATGGGGCTGCACCTCCACCCCACTTTTTATTTTTTACTTTGAGTCACGGTTTTGCTAAGTTGCACCGGCTGCCTGTGGCCTTGAACTTGCGATCCTCCTGCCTCTGGAGTTGCTGAGATCACAGGCTCCTGGCACCTGACCTCTTGTGACATTTCCCCCCCCCCCATTCACTCTGGAGGGTTTAGCTGGGGTTTAGCTCAGTTGGTAAAGTGCTGCTCTGCACAATCTAAGGCCCTGGGTTTGATCCCCAGCAGTGCAAAAATGGGAGAGGGACCTGGCAGCCCACTCCCAAAACAAACCACCCTTGAAAACCTTATGAATAGCTGAGAAGCACTGACTTAGTGCCGGCTATGGCACGGGGCCGGGGAGTGTTGTGTCTGTTGTACATCGAGTCTTTATGAGTTGGACCTGACTCTACCACACTTACCAACTATAACATTCACCCTGCAAGGTTCCTTTTCCATAAGAGATCTCAAGCCCCGTATCTGGCTCCTTGTGCCCTTTAGGCCACAATAAGCACAGAAATCAAGAGTAAGCCTTTAGGAATTTGTGGAGCAATTTGCCATTGCCACACCACCACAGCACGTGATGGGTTTTTATCATATTTTACATTTTTATCATAGTTTTTAAAAGTATTGGCCTGCAGTGGCTTGGGGAGTAATAAACAACCTGTCCTCCCTACAAATAGTTTTAGAAACACTGGATGAGAGCCCTAGGTTTACTGGGGTTTAAGGAGACATTGGGGCTGGGGTTTAGCTCAGTTGGTAGAGCGCTGTTTTGTGCTCTCTGAGACCCTGAGTTTGATTCCCAGAATTGCAAAAAATGGGAGAAAGACCTGGCAGCCCACTCCCAAAACAATTGCAAAACAATCAGCTATTGAAAACTCTGTGGGTAGCAGAGAAGCACTGACAGAGTGCCAGGCGCAGCAGTGTCAGGGAGTGTTTCGTTTTGTTGTACACAGGGTAGCTATGAGTCAGACCCGACTTGACAGCACCTAACAACAAGAAGACATTTGGGAGTTCCAGAAGAAAAAAGTGATTGTTGCCAAAGTGCGTGTGGAGAGGGCAAAACATCCTGCCAAATCAAAGTCAACCTGTGTCTAATGAATGTATAGAAAAATGCATCAGACCAGCTTTATAAATGGTTATATTTCACATGTGAATTGTATGCATTCGTACATTTTATACATGCACAAAAAGCCATTCAGGCCAGGCATGGTGGCACACGCCTGTCATCCCAGCAACCTGGGAGGTGGGGGCAGGAGAATGGCAGGTTTGAGACCAGAGGCAGCCTGCATAACTTGGTGAGGCTCTATCTCAAGAGAAAAAATTTAAAAATGGGCGGGGGATGCAGCCTAATGGTAGGGCACTCGCAAAGTATGTGCGAGGCCCTGGGTTCAACTGTCAAGGACTGCAAGAAGAAGGAGGAGGAGGAGGAGGAGAAGGAGCAGGAAGAGGAAGAGGAGGAGGAGAAAAAAGAAAAGAAAAGAAAGAAAAGCTATTCTATGTGATAATGCAGGGCAAATAATGTCAGCAAGAATTCCTGCTGTGCTAGCTACAGGTCAGTCATAGCTAAGGGTAAATCAGGTGAGTTTCTTAGAGCTGAGTTATTTCAAAAGGCAAATTATCCAGACTCTTTAAAGGGCTTTGCCTGTGCTTCACGGTAGACTGCTTGCCTGGCACGCACCATGCCCCGGGTTCTAGCTCCAGTATTACAGGAAAAAATAAAACTTCTTCACGATCCTCTGTGCTTCGTATGATGTGAGCCGGGGTCCTACAATGCACACATTTGAAGGTCTTAAAGCGGGGCTGCCTGGGGGGTGCCCGGGGAAGTGGGGTTTTGGGAAACTGATCCTAACCTGTCTTCCCTGTCTCCTTATTTAGAATGGGGGCAACCTGCTGTGTGCAGTGGACGAATCCAACGACCACATCCTTTCTGTGTGGGACTGGGCCAAGGAGACCAAGGTGGTGGACATCAAGGTAGGGTCTCCATCCTCATCCCCTCCCCCCAGGGAGCCTGCGTGGGATGTGCCACTTCTCGTGATGAGGAGTGCGGGATCAGATAGACCCAAGGTCAAGTCCTGGGTTTGCCATTTGCTGGCTGTGTGACTTTGCACAAGTGACTCACCCTCCCTGAGCCTCAGTTGTAAAGCGGGGATAATGGAACTATTCTCCTTTAAGGTCCTTAGTGAGAAAGCTGGTGGACTGTGTGGGTGGACCAGGCCCCCACAGAACGTGGTAGCACACCACTAATTCCAGCACTTGGGAGGCTGAGGCAGGAGGATCGCAAGTTGGAAGCCAGGCTGGCCTCAAAATAAATAAAGAAGTAAAGATAAAAGGGGCAGGGAAGGAAGGAAAAAGGTACCATGAAGCGGTTCCTGATAATACGGGCATGCCATGTCCAAGACAGGCCTTGATTTGGATCTGTGGCCGGGGCTGTTTTACATGTAAGACATGGTAGGGGAACAGACACTTGCCCCAGGTCACATGCATGGGCTGGTGGTAGGAAACTGGGGTCTAGGTCAGGGCCCACAGTTTGGAGAAGGAAAAGTGGATGAGAGGCTGGGCCCTGGCGTTAGACTTAGGTGAGCTGGATTCCAGACATGACTCTTATGTAACTGTGTGGCCTTAGGCAAGTGCATAGGCCTCTCTGAGCCTCCCTTCTTCATCTATTATGGAGAGGCCCTGTTGTTGTTGTTATGTGCCGTCAAGTCGGTATCTGACTCATATCGACCCTCTGTACAACAGGGGAAACACTATTGTCAGTGCTTCTCTGCTGTTCATAGGGTTTTCAATGGCAGATTGATTTTTTTTGGGGGGAGTGGGTTGCCAGGTCCTTCTCCCAGCCTACAACACCTGGTGTTCCTAGGCGGTCTCCCATCCAGGTACTAACCAGGCCCAACCCTGCTTAGCTTCCGAGATCTGACGGGATCGGATGCCACAGGGCTCTAGCTGCAGGCTGGGGAGGCCCTATGGAGGGTTAAATGAGTTAGTGGGTGAGAAGTGCTCAGCACCGTGTGCAGTGCAGAGCAGGGGCTCCCAAAGCGTCTGTCGTTACACCAGTGATGAAGGAGAGGCTGATGTTTTACTTCCTGCTCCTGCCTTACTGAAAGGTTAAGGCAATTTGAGTGTGCAGTGCGCAACCTGTGCAGCTGTACAGGGCACCTCTGTGTGAGGTGGGTATGGTACCCTTGGTGGCTTTTCGGTTCTCATTCGTGATTTCCCTACCCTATCCCCGCAAAGTGCTCCAACGAGGCTGTGCTGGTGGCCACTTTCCACCCCACCGACCCCACCCTGCTTATCACCTGCGGGAAATCTCACATCTATTTCTGGAACCTGGAGGGAGGCAGCCTAAGCAAGCGGCAGGGCCTCTTTGAGGTGAGTGCTGGGGTGTGAGGACGGGCTAAACCCTAAGAGAGGCAGGCAGGAATACCAGGCAGACGCCGAGGCCCCCCGCCAGAGGGTCCCAGAGGCTTGGCCAGACCTTTGCCTGCTGGGCCTCAGTTTCCCTGTCCGTACGGTGGGGAGACCCTCCTGAACTCTGAAGTGTGAGGAGTCAGTGGAAGGAACAGAGCAGTGCCTAGCAGATAGTAAATGCTCAACTGACAGTACTGCCGTCATGTCAATATGGGTAAAAACAGGGAGGAGCAGGAGGCAGAGGGCCTGGGAGGGGTGAGGCAGCAGTGGTTCTGGGCAGAGCCCCTCCTTTCTGTGCTCTGAAGGGGGGTGCCAAAGACAGCAGGTGCAAGTGGAAATGCAGTGGCTCCTGAGGTGGGGGCCAGGCACAGTGGCGCACGCCTGTAATCCCACAGTTTGAGAGGCAGAGGCAGGAGGATCGAAAGTTCGAGGGCAGAGGCACCCTGGGCAACTTAGTGAGACAGTGCTTAAAATAACAAGTAAAAAATGCCAGGCGCGATGGCGCACGCCTGTAATCCCAGCAGCTCTGGAGGCAGAGGTGGGAGGATCTCAAGTTCAAGACCAGAGGCAGTCTGCGTAATTTAGCGAGACCCTGTCTCACAAAGTCAAAAAAATGGGCTGGGGCCCCAGCTCAGTGATCCAGCATTTGCAGAGCATGCAGGCGTGAGGCCCTGGGTTCAACTCCCAAAACTGGGGAAAAAAAAAAAAAGATAACAAGTAAAAAAAAAAAAAAAGGAGGGGCTAGGAGCGCAGCTCCGTGCAGAGTGCATGCAAAATATGCGCGAGGCCCTGAGTTTAGCCCCCCAGTGCTGCACACACACAAAATAAGAAGGTGGGGAGAGGCAGGGAAGGGGAGCGGGGACCGAGAGGGCCAGGCAGATGTGCAGGGAGGGAGGGAGAGAAGAGAAACGAGGGGCAGACTGCAGGCAGAGACCGGGAGAGAAGAGGCAAGAACGGGGTCCCCGGGTAGGCAAGGGGGCCTGTGTGTGTGGCTCCGCTAGGCAGCCTGAGCGCTGCAGGTGGGAGGCAGGTGGGAGGGGCGTCCTCACACCCCAAAGCGCTGAAGCTGCCCCTGGACTCAGGTCTCCCCGGCAGGGGACGCACTGACACTTTCCCTCTTCCTCTGCTTTAGAAACACGAGAAACCAAAGTATGTGCTGTGTGTGACCTTTTTGGAGGGGGGCGACGTGGTCACGGGAGACTCTGGGGGAAACCTGTATGTCTGGGGAAAAGGTGAGTGTCACCGCTTCGCCTTGGTCCAGACTCGGTTTTCCCAGATGCCTCGGCTGTGCCTCCCTCCCTTCCTTCCTTTCTCTCCCTCTCTTTTTTTCTTTCTCTCTCTCCTTCCTTCCTTCCTACCTTCTTTTCTCTCTCTCTCTCTCTCTCTCTCTCTCTCTCTCTTTCTTTCTCTCTTTCTTTCTTTCTTTCTTTCTTTCTTTCTTTTTTTCTTTTTTATCTTTCACCTCTCACAGTATCTCCTGTGTAGCCCAGGCTGGCCTTGAACTCATGTCAATCCTTCTTCCTCAGCCTCCTGAGTGCTGGGATTACCGGCATGCACCCCCGCTCTTGGCTTTGTGCCTCCCTTTCTTTAACCCCAGTCGTGGGGAGGATGACACAGTAGAATTGTACATCTTCCCCTGTCCACTTTCAACCTCCCTCGTCAACACTCAGCTCAGATGTCCCGGCCTCCATGAAATCCTCATTGATTTCCCCCAGCCTTGTCCTCTGCAAATCCCATGTTAGGGATCAGGTCTGAAGTATAAACGAATGGGTTAACTCAGCTGGAGATGGCTTCGGGAATGGTTGGGGGGTTGAGTGGGCAGATGGGTGGATGGATAGGTGGGAGGGCAGGTAGGTGGATGGGTGGAAGGGTGGGTGGATGGAAAGATGGATGGGTAGAAGGATGGATGGATGGATAGATGGGTGGATGGATAGGTAAATGGATGGATGGATGGATGGATGGATGGATGGATGGATGGATGGATGGGTAGGTGAATGGATGGATGGATGGGTGGGTGGGTAGGTGAATGGATGGATGGATGTGTGGATGGGTAGGTGAATGGATGGATGGATGTGTGGATGGGTAGGTGAATGGATGGATGGATGGGTGAGTGGGTGGATATGGGATGGATGAGTGGATGGATAGAAGGATAGATGGAAAGAAGGATGGATGGATGGAAGGATCAATGGGTGGAATGATCGATGGATGGAAGGATGGATGGATGGATGGGTGGGTAGGTAGATGGATGGAAGAGTAGAGTGGATGAATGGATGGATGAATGGATGAGTGAGTAGATAGATGGATGGGTAGCTGGAGAGATGGTTTTCCCCTCCTGTGGCTCCATGAATGAATGAAGAAATGAATGAATGAGGGGTCATCCTGACCAACGAATGGAAGGCTGAGTAAATGAATGTATATTTCTCATAAGGAGTGATGAGGTGAATGAAGAACGAGATAGACAAGTGGTTGTCAGGACTGGTGGATGACTATGTTAGTGAATGGGTAGGTTTTGTCCCCGGCAATCCATTTGTAAAGTAATAAGTGAATGAGTAAATTAGTGAATGAATGAGTGAATGTTTTAGCCAATGGATTAATGTGTTGTGAAGAGTAGATCGGCCCCAGAAATCCATCAATGAACGAAGGAATACATGAAGTGACAGTTGGAAGCAATGGGCGGGCGAATAGCTGAATCCGTGGTTGTGCCAACCAATAGATGGCTTTATTAATAAACTCAGGGGGACAGTGTGCTGAAGGTGGTAGCCTGGTGGTTATAGCATGCGATTGGTGTGTTCCAGGCCCTGAATTTGATCTGCAGCACACACACACAAAAAATAAAAATCAAATAATTAGTAAGATGTCCCAGTCAGGGATAAAGGAGTGAATAAAAATTTGGTCCAGCCTTTGGGTAAATGAGTGAATAAAAGAATCAGTGCCTTATCCCAGCCGATAGAAAGCCTGAACAAACAGATGGGTTTTTTGGCCGGGCGCTTCTGTTTTTACACACATTATACAGTTTAGGCGGGGTGTGGTGGTGCATGCCTGTGATCCCAGCAACTCAGAGACTGAGGCAGGAGGATTGCAAAGTCGAGGCCAGAGGCAGCCTGGGTCACTTAGCGAGACCCTGACTCAAAATAAAAAATACAAAAGGAACTCGGGGTGCAGCCCAGTGGTAGGGGACTTGCAACAATGTACGAGGCCCTGAGTTCAACCCCAAAGTACTGAAAAAAATATGGGAGCTAGGCCTGAGCCAGGCAATGCTCTGTGACCTTGAGGAAAGCCTCTCCCTCTCTGGGCCTTGGATTTCCTGTCTCTAAGCCAAGCAGGAGGCAGGATTCTCTCTAAGAACCAGTTCTGCCGGCCTGGGGGAGCCTGACACCCAGTGGAGTTATCCCAGGCAGGGTTGCAGGGTGGAAGGGAATTTGGTGTAGGAGCCGGGAGGGCCCAAGTTCAGGCTCCAGGAGTGCGGCTTCGGGAGAGTCATGTCCCCTCTGAGACTCAGTTGCTCATCCGCGAGACAGGCTGACTTCACGCCCTGACAGGGGTTTCTGAGCTTTCCTTGGGATTGGGCAGCAGAGCGTCAGCTCAGAGTAGGCAGTGCTGTGTGTCTTCCCTGGTAGACAGTACACTCTGGGGAAGGGACATGCCCTGATTCCTTTCCACGTGCCCAGGACCGTCACTGCAACTGTTCTGTAGGGCTTTGGGGTGATGGAAAGGTGGGCACTTGGAAAGATGGGCAATAAGATGATGTGGGCGCTTGTCTGTGTGAAGAGCTCAGCTGCCAACCTGGGCTATGGAGTGAGTTCAATGCCAACCTGGGCTACATCGTGAGACTCTGTCTCAAACGAAAAAATAGGTAGATAGAGATAGATAGATAGATAGATAGATAGATAGATAGATAGATACATAGATACATAGATACATAGATACATAGATAGATGGATAGCGAGCTCCCAGCTCACTTGGAGGAAGTAGAACCACATCCGAGGCTCGTGGGACAGGAAAATGGGATTTACCTTTCTTCTTCCCCCACCTTGGCCTCTCCTGGGTCTCACGGCCTTCTTACCCCTCCAGCTCAGTTTGTTTCAGAAGCAAATGCAAATGTGACCCTGTCCCTCCCTTACTAGCTGTTTCCCTGGGGACAAGGTACAGGCTGGCCCTGCTTTCTCTATGCTCTTCCCTTGTCTGCACGCTTAGTCACACGAGATTTCTTTTCTTTTCTTTTTCTTTTTCTCTTTTCTCTTCTCCTTTCCTTTCCTTTTCTTTCCTTTTCTTGTTCTCTTTTCTCTTCTCCTTTTCTTTTCTTTTCTTTTTTTCTTTTCTTCTCTCCTCTCTTCTCTTCTCTTCTTTTCTTTTCTTTCCTTTTTTCTTTTCCTTTTCTTTTCTCCAGTACTTAGAGGTTGAACTGAGGGCCTTGCACATACTCTCAAGTGCTTTACCACTGAGCTGCAACCCCCAGCCCATTTTTAATTTTTTATATTGAGACAGGGTCTTGCTAAATTACACAGGCTACCTCGGGCCTCAAACCTGCAATCCTCCTGCCACTGCCTCCTGAGTTGCTGGCATGACTGCCATGCGCCACCGCGTCCACATCAGATTTCTTTTAGTTCCCTGGATAATCCCTGCTCTCTCCTACTCTCTGCCCTTTGCTAGAGAAGCCTATGCCTTCTGCCTGGAATGTTTTTCTGCCCTCTTGACCTCACTTCTACCCAACCTTCAGATCTTTGCTCAGCCGTCCCCTTCTTCCCTGACCCCCCAGGCTGAGTGCCTGTCACAGGATCTCAGTCTTCTGGGTGTCCCTGTTCCAGCACTAACCACTTGAGGTTGTTACTAACTGGTAGCAACCTGGTCCCTGCCATTGAACCGGGGGGCCTGTAAGAGCAGGAGCTGAGGACGTCTTGGTCACCACTGTGACCGGGCCCAAAGGAAATGATAAACGATTGTTGACTACATGGGTTAATGGAGGAGTGAATGGGTGGGTAGACTGGTGGATGGGTGGATAGATGGGTTATGGGTAAGTGAATGAGAAAGTAGGTGGAAAAGGAGTAGATGTTTGGATGGAAGGAAGGACTGGCTGGTGTTTGAGTAGCTGGGTGAAAGAGAAAGTGAATGAATGGCTGAGAGGGGGATGGATGGGTGGGTAGAAGGGCCAGGAGACAGATGGCGGATGGGGGGATGGGAGATGGGTGGGTGGATGGATGAGAGGGTCGATGGACAAATGGACAAAGCAGTAGTAGCTGAGTGGGTGAAGGCACAGGGAGGTGGGTGGGTGGAGGAACCAAAGGGTGGACGGCAGATGTTAGATGATGGAGTCAGAGGATGACAAGGCACTTGAGTCCGTGGGTGGGTGGTGGAAGGGCAGACAGAAGGAAAGCAAGGCAACCAGGCATGGTGACTCACGCCTATCATCCTAGCAGCTTGGGAGGTGGAGGCAGGAGGATTGCAGGGTTGAGGCCTGTGTAACTGTGAGGCCCCGCCTCAAGATAAAAAATAAAAAGTGGGCTGGGGGTGCAGCCCAGTCTATGGCACTTGCCAAGTATGTGAGAGGCCCTGAGTTCAACACTCAAGTAGGACAAAAAACAAAACAAAACAAAAATGAAAAGGTGAGCGAGTGAGTAGACACAGGCTTGCTTTCAGGGGTCTGTTCACAGACAGCGTCCCCAGGCTGACTGCCACCCCTGGCCACGCACAGGTGGAAACCGCATCACCCAGGCAGTGCTGGGTGCCCACGAAGGCGGCGTGTTTGGGCTCTGCGCCCTGCGGGACGGGACGCTGGTGTCCGGAGGCGGCCGTGACCGGCGGGTGGTCCTCTGGAGTGCGGACTACAGCAAGCTGCAGGAGGTGGAGGTGAGGGAGGTGGGAAAAGGCCCCCCAACCCCGCCGGGGCGCCTCCTCCAGCCCCTCCCCCCAGCCCCTCCACCTCACCCCACGCGGATCCTGCCCTCCTCTGCCCACCCAGGTCCCCGAGGACTTTGGCCCCGTGCGCACGGTGGCCGAAGGCCGAGAGGACACGCTGTTCGTGGGGACCACGCGGAACTCCATCCTGCAGGGCTCGGTGCATACGGGCTTCTCGCTGCTGGTGCAGGTGAGCGACGCCAGCCCCTCTCCCTGCCCAGCTCTCACTACGCTCTTGCCGGCAGCCACCTCCCGCGCACCTTCCTGCCCAATCAACCCTTCTCCTCTGCCCTTCCCTTCACCTGCTCCACCTCCCAACCTCACCCCGCACTGGCCCAGGACCCCCAGAACCCCCTCACCCAGCAGCCCCCAATCACGCTGCCTTCTACCCTTCTGATTAGGGATGGTGTGCTTCAGTCTGGTCTGTGAGTGCCCTGGAAAGCTGTCACACTGTCACTCTGGGCTCCAGTGCCAAGGACCTGGGAGGGACCTCCTGGGGGCAGCCTGATTTATTTATTTATTTATTTATTTATTTATTTTAGTACTGGGGGCCTTGAATCCAGGACTTTCCCCCATGCTGGGCAATTCATTGCTCTGCCACCAAGCTGCCCCTGCAGCCCCTTTTCTTATTTTTTATTTTGAGACAGGCTCTCCTGAGGTTACACAGGCTGCTTCTGACGGCGAATTTGCGATCCCCCTGCCTCAGCCTCCCAAATCGCTGGGATCCCAGGCGGGCGCCGCCTGGCTCTGACTTCTTCTTCCAGCTCACTTGTCCCCTGCTCCCTTGCTGGTGTGCCTCACCCCTGTCCCTACCCAGTTAAAACCCCACCTGTCGGGAGGCAGGGTGGGATGGTGATTAGGAGGCTAGGTTCGAATCATAGCCATGTGGCCCTACAGCTTTGTGATATTTGTGCAAGTTAGTGACCTCTCTGTGCATCTGTGAACTGATTACACAGGGTTTTGTGAGGATTCCGTGAGTCACGCACACACAGCCTTGAGACTGGTCCCTGACACAGAGGAAGCGCTCCCAGAATCTTGGCCATCACAACTCCTTGTTCAGTGGTCCCCTTCCTTCTGAACGTTTCCTCTGCAAATCTACCTGAAATCCACACAGCTGCATTTAGACCCCGCTCTGGCCCTGGCTTATTATTTATTTGTTTATTTGTATTTTCTTTTTTTGTTGTTTTTTCCTTCATTTTCTTGGTTTTGCTATGTAGCCTAGGCTGGCCTCAGCCTGGGGATCCTCCCGCCTCAGCCTCCCAAGTGCCCTGGCCCTGGTTTCTATAAGAAGACGAAGGAACACTGAGCACGGTGGCGCAAGCCTGCAATCCCAGCAACTCGGGAGGCAGAGACAGGAGGATCGCAGGTTCGAGGCCAGAGACAGTCTGTGTAATTTAGCAAGACCCTGTCTCAAGAGAAAAAATAAAAAGGGAACCATGGGTACAGCTCAGTGCCAGAGCGCTTGCAAAATATGTGTGAGGCCCTGGGTTCAACCCCAGGACCACAGGATGAAAAAAAAAAAAGATAAAGGAAAGCTGGGCACTGTGGTGCAACCCTATAATCCCAGCACTTGGGAGGCTGAGGGAGGAGGATCACAAGTAGGAGGCCAGCGGCAGCATACATAACTTAGCGAGACCCTGCTTCAGAATACAAAGATAAAGAAGGAACTGGGGTGTAGCTCAGTGGTAGAGCACTTGCCTAGCATGTGGTGAGGCCCTGGGTTCAACCCCGCAATGCTGCAGGAAAAAAAAAAAGATGAAAGAAAGCAAGGACTAGAGAGATTTTTGTTGATGTCCTAAGTCCAGAAGGGATGTTAAAGACCTCTAATAATATTTATATTATATATTATATTGCTAATATATGTTAACATAATAAATATAACTATGTGAATATTAATCATAATATCAAATATTGCCCTTATGTGTTATTGTTATTGATTAATAACATACTGATATTTTATGTGATTAATGATAATAATGGCTAGCCCCTTCCATTACCTGAATGTCTTCTCTGTTCTGGCCCTTTCCATCCATGATTTGTGTCAGAGCAGCAATGCTCTAAAGCACTCGTCATGATTGGCCCCATTTTACAGAAGGCAAAACTGAGGCTCTGAGGACAAGTCAGTTGCCTAGGTGACAGCTGTCCATAGTCAGTAAGGGGAGCTGAGGGCTAGTCCGCCGGCTGAGTGCCCTCTGTGAGATCTGGGCTTCTGGGCTCTGTTTGACCCCAGCTTTTCCAGATCCTTGGAGCTGGAGACTGGTGGGTGGCCAGGTGGCCTGGATGACTCCATAGGTCATCTCTGAGCCCCCCTGTTCCCCTGCCTCCTCCTGTGCAAAAAGGAGAGCAGAGGCCCAGGGGGGACGGGCGGTTTTTGCCTCTGGCCACCCACCGGGGCAGAGGTT
Organism: Pedetes capensis; assembly: GCA_007922755.1. Classification (NCBI taxonomy): domain Eukaryota; kingdom Metazoa; phylum Chordata; class Mammalia; order Rodentia; family Pedetidae; genus Pedetes; species Pedetes capensis. Next base: position 267,453 of record VMDO01000329.1, on the reverse strand, counting down.
GGCCCATCATGGCAGAAAGCTCCAGGGAGGAAAGGTCTTGCCTGGGTTCCCCCAGGCAGGGTGGGCCGCTGGAGTAGATCAAACACTTCTTTCCGGCGTTGGCGTGGGTGGGCAAGGGCCAACATCCCAGGCTCCATCCTGCCGTCTTCCTCTCCTACCAGGGCCATGTGGAAGAGCTGTGGGGCTTGGCCACCCACCCCAGCAGGGCACAGTTTGTGACCTGTGGGCAGGATAAGCTGGTGCATCTGTGGAGTTCAGAGTCTCACCAGCCTCTGTGGAGCAGGACCATCGAGGTAAGGGGACAGGGAGGAGGGCACACTGTTCTACCAGAATTGCCCTTCCCCATGCCTCAGGGCGTGGTACATCCCATGGAAACCATTCAAGGTCTTTCTAAGCACGAGGGTATCTAATACAGGGATTTCTCTGAGTGCTTGCAGACTCCTTGGAGGGGCTGGGGAGTTCGGGTTCTAGATGGAATGAAGCCCAGCATGCCCACACAGAACCAAACCTTCAGAGCAGCCTCTGCCATAGTCAGGAGGGTGGGGTGTCAGGAATCACTGAGTTCAAGACCATGTTGCTGGACTGGAGGTGTAGCTCAGTGGTAGGGTGCTTACTGAGCATGTGCAAGGCCCTGGGTTTCATCTGCAGCACTGCCAGATAGAATAAAAGAAAAACAGAACAACCCATCAGAAACACAGCCAACAAAAGAAGTCCAGAGAACACGCCGTCATTGTTCTCGGATGAGAACGAACCACTGACTACACGTGGCTGTTCAAACTGAAATGAATTAACAATGTGGATAAAATTGAACTTAGTGCTTTGGTTGCGCTAACCACATTCCAAGGGTTTCATTGCCATGTGGCTAGTGGTGACCATCTTGGAAAGGGCCAGGACAGAATATCTCCTTTGTCACAGGAGGTTCTGTTGGGCTATGTTTCTCCAGAGCTCCTAAAAACTGGCTAGATCTGCACCGGCCGAGCAAAGATACTCTGTGGCCTTATCTTTCAATGTGCACCAGGCTCGGATAACTGCACGCAGGGTAGAGTTGGGTCTGACTCATAGTGGCCCTCACAGGGTTTTCAATGGCAGATTGCTTCCGGATTGCTTGTGGAGTGAGCTGCCAGGTGCTTCTCCCCCCGCCCACCTTTTTTTTTTTTTTTTTCAGTGCTGGGGATCAAACCCAGGGCCTCAGAGACCGCAGAGCAGCACTCTGCCAACTGAGCAGAGTGGGAATTTGGAACGGAGTAAATAAGGATGGGGAGGTGGCAGTGACAGTGTGCAGGCTGGCATGCCCAGGGAAGAGAGAGTGACTCCCAGGGCATTGGGGGTGTTAGGTTCCTGACAGGCAGCAGAGGGAGGAGACCGTTATGCTAGGTTGAGGCCAGCTCTGAGCCCCGGGCATGGTTCAGGATGGGTGCGGGACCCCAGCGCTCAGCTCTGCCCCTTCTCTCCCTTCTCAGGACCCCGCGCGCTCTGCTGGCTTCCACCCCAGCGGTGCCGTGCTGGCCGTGGGCACCGTGACTGGCAGGTGCGTTTGGGGAGGGCCTCTCTGCTCCTTAGGGAGATGTCCCGTGGCCCCCTGCCCCATACCCCAAAGCCCATAGAGACGGTGATTAGGCACCCACTGTGCACCAGGCCCCAGTCACTCCCCATTCATGTAGAGTCCCCTCTTCCACATCTCTGTGGGCCCCCATGCCTCCCTCAGGCCCCTCTGCCCCCCAGCTCCCCCCGCTCCCCCACCATGCCTTCTCCTTAAAGGTGGCTGCTGCTGGATACCGAGACCCATGACCTGGTGGCGATCCACACAGATGGCAATGAGCAGATCTCTGTTGTCAGCTTCTCCCCAGGTGGGCGCCCACCTGGGACCCTGGACGGCAGGGAAAGGGGGAGGAGCCAGACTGTGCAGCCAGGCCTGGGCGGGGCAGAGCCTGGGGCTGCGGAAGAGGGGCGGAGCCTGGACGAGGAGGGGGCGGGGCCTGGGTGCCTCCTCATGGCCCCTCCCCCTCCCCCAGACGGGGCGTACCTGGCCGTGGGCTCCCACGACAACCTGGTGTACGTGTACACGGTGGACCAGGGTGGCCGCAAGGTCAGCCGCCTGGGCAAGTGCTCGGTGAGTGGGCCGAGGCCCCCAGCCTGCGCCGCCGCCCCGCCCAGGGGGGCAGAATTAATCCGTTTTCTACTTCAAGGGCGCCACAGCTTCAGCACTCCACTGACTCCACCCTGCCGACACCAAGCTGTCTTAGCCCCGCCCCTCACCTTCCCCTGTGTTCTAAGCCTGCCCCCTGTGGCTACGCCCCCACGTTCTGAACCCACCCCCTTTGTAGCCCTGCCCCTCACGTCCTGACTCCACGTGTGTAGCCACGCCCCCTGCCTTCAAGGACCACCCCCGTGTCTAGCCCTGCCCACCTGTTCTAAATCGCCCTTGTGTTCTAAACGCGTTTTGTCAGCCCCGCCCTTCGCAGTCTGGCCCCGCCCCTGGTAGTCCGGCCACGCCCCCACGCTCCAAAGGCCTGTGTGATCCTTTCTTTGGCGCCCTCCACCCCCCCCCGTGTTGTCACCCTACCTTTGTATTTTACCTCCTCCCGACCTGATCTGATCCTGTCCCCTCTCCGCGCTCTCCCGCTCTAACTGCGCCCCTTGCGTCCCCTACAGGGCCATTCCAGTTTTATCACCCACCTGGACTGGGCCCAGGACAGCAGCTGCTTTGTCACCAATTCTGGCGACTACGAGATTCTGTACTGTGAGTTCTGAGAGCCCAGATCCTCCCCTCCTCAGCCTCATTTGCATGTGATTTGCATAGACCCCCTGCGTTCTGGTAGGGAGGCAGGGACTTCCGGTCTCTCTCCCCGGGTTAGTAAGAAGCTGTTCTGAGTTGGAACCCAAGGCCCCTGGCTTCTGTTTTTCTCCTTGGTGTGCTCCGCTTGTCACCTGTTCCTCCCTTTTCTGGTGGGACGGGGAGGGGTACAGGGTTCTGTACAGATGCCCCTGCTCAGGCTTCAGGGTATCTGCACCCAGAATCCAGCCCTCAGCCGGTCCAGAGAGGTGGAACAGGGCCTGGGGCCTTAGCTTCCTTCCCTCTGCGTCTGTCTAGAAAGTGGACGGTTTTAGGGTGGAGTTCTTCAGCCCCTGGACCCTTCCCTGATTTTCTGCCGCAGGGGACCCGGCCACCTGTAAGCAGATCACCAGCGCGGAGCCCATGAGGAATGTGGAATGGGCCACCGCTACTTGCGTCCTGGGTTTTGGGGTGTTTGGTAAGTTCTAGAAAGAAGGCAGTCCCACTGAGGACTGGAGTGCCAAGAAGCCCCCTGGACCCGTGGCTTTTGTGGTTTCTTATCGCTAACCTCCAGGAGGCGTGAGCTGTCAGTTACTCTGCTGGGCGGTATCTGTGTAAAAGGAAGGAAAAGGTGAGAGGAGGTGGCCGCTCAGGTCCCTTAGAGCTGTAATGAGATGAGACAGAGTGGGTGGTGGCACCTGGCCTAGAGGGATCCACACTGCCAGTGTCCCAGCCACCTGTTGGTTCAGGCTTGGATGCATACTACCTGAGCATCTCTGTGCCGGCCATGGATTGGGCAGTGCTGGGGCACAGCAGTGACCATGATACCCCTAGCTGTGCTTTCCTGGAGCTCACGGTCCAACTAAGGAGACAGACTTGTGGCGACCCGGCACCCCAGTAACCATGACACCCCTAGCTGTGCTTTCCTGGAGCTCACGGTCCAACTAAGGAGACAGATAGTGGCGACCCGGCATGGGTAGGGCTGGGACAGGGAAATCAGGTGGGAGAGAATCTGGCTTAGTCTAGAAGAGAGTCAGGGAGGGCTTCCTGGAGGAGGAGACTCCCTGAGACGGGGCCTGGAGGAAGAAGAACTTTCCAGGGTGGTGATGGAGAGCAGTCTGTAGGCAAAAGGAACAGCACGTGCCAAAGCGCAGAGTGACATAGAACTTGGCGTGTGGAGAAGTGCGAGAAGGCAGGTGGCGAAATCATGGCAGAGTTCAAGGGAAGCACTGGGGAGGAAGGAGGCTGGGGGCACAGGCAGAGTCTTGAGGGTGACAGGCCTCCTGGGAAGCAATGAAAGGTGCTGAGCAGTAGAGGGACAGCCAGACTTGCCTCTTCCAAGGGTCATGCTGCCTCCCACCCCCGATGGAGGTGGGGTAAGTGGGAAGAAGGCAAGGGGGCTGGGAGCTAGGGCCCGCTGTTCTTCGGGGTCCTGGCCCCAGCTGACCTCTTCCTGTTCCTCTCCACCTTGCCCACAGGGATCTGGTCCGAGGGGGCTGATGGCACTGACATCAACGCCGTGGCCCGCTCCCACGACAGGAAGTTGTTGGCTTCAGCCGATGACTTCGGCAAAGTCCACCTGTTCAGCTACCCCTGCTGTCAGCCTCGAGTGAGTCCTTCTGGGGCACTGGGGGAGTTGGCAGTGTTGGGGGCAAGACTCAAGCAGCAGTGGTCTAGCCTCATTCCTCTCTGGGCCTCAGTTTCCCCATCTGTACAATGAGGGCAGTAGATTTCATCCCAATGCCTTTCTTCACTGAAGGCCAATGAACTTCTTTAGTGCCAAAGACAGGGCTCTTTAAGGCCGTGAGCATCTGTAGTTCTGAGACCATTCGCTCTTTTCTCTTGTTAACAAATACTGAGCACCTACAATATGCCTGGGCACAGGGACACATCAGCGAGGGAGATAAACAAGGTCACTGGCCTTACCAAGCTGACATTCTAAGTGATTCAATGGTTCCAACGTGCTATAGGCTTAAGGTTTTGGGGTTTTGAGCCTGGGGATTCCCCCGCAGTCCTAGGACAAGGGCTAAACTCCAACCCCAGAGGGCCACACAGGTGGTGAGGGACCTGAGGCTGGGGGGAGCCACTTGTACTTTGCTTTTAATGGGAAGCTGGTTCTGTGCAGCCAGGTCTTGTAAGTGTTTAAGAGAGGCCAGAAATCAAGGTTTTAGTGTGAACTCTTAGCCATTATTTTTTCAGTACCGGGGCGGGGCAGGGGGAGGGAGGTTGTACGTAGGGCCTCCTGCGTGCTGGGCAAGCGCTCTACCACTGGGCTGCACCCTCAGCCCTTTTTTATTGTTTGTTTTCAGACCGGCTCTCATTAAGTTACACAGGCTGCCTCTGGCTTCCAACTCGCCATCCTCTTGCCTCCACCTCTCAGTTGCTGGGATGACAGGTGGGCACCACCATGCCTGACATCCTCAATTTTTAAATAATGTCACCAGCTAGCTTTCTGACAAACACTGGAGGCCATATTCAGCTCATTCTCTGGCCACCAGCAGCCAACCTGTGTCTAAACCGGACATTAATTTTATGCCCTCTGGTTCTAACAGAAGAGGCAATTGTTCTAACTTTTTCACAGTACTGGAGGGTTGAACCCAGGGCCTTTGTCCAGGCCAAGCAAGGGCTCTACCACTGAGCGGCACCCCCAGGCCCAAATAGTTTGAGATACGGTCTTGTTAAATGGTACAGGCTGCCTCTGGCCTTGAACTTGCTGTCTTCCTGCTCGGCCTCCCGTCTCAAGGATTACAGGCGTGCGCTGCTGTGCCTGGCTCTTCTAACATTTTATTAAGAAAGTTGCATCCATGAAAACAGAGAGACATCGGTTATGTTTGTGATCCCAGCACTTGGGAGGCTGAGACAAGGGGATCACAAGGTCCAGGCCAGCCTGGGCTATGTCTCTAAATGAATGAATGAATGAATAAATAAATGAATGAATGAATGAATGAATAAATAAATAAATAAAATCAACCCCCAAAGCAGTGAGAGAATAGTACAGTGATCTCTCCTATACCTGTTACCCAGGCTCAACTCTGACCAGATTTGGCCTCTTTCCCTAGTATCTTTCTCTCCACTCTCTCCTTCCTCACTCCTTCCTTCTCGATCTCATTCTTTTTTTTTTTTTTTTTTTTTTTTTTTTTTTTTTTTTTTTTTTTTTTTTTTTTTTTTTTTTCTTTTTTGAGACCAGGTCTCGCTTTGTAGCCCAGGCTGGTAGCCCAGGCTGACCTGGAACTCACTATGTGGCCCAGGCGGGCCTCAGACTCCCGTAGATCCTCCTGCCTCAGCCTCCTGTGTGCTGAGATTACAGGCATGTGCCACCATACCCGGCGTGTTGTTTGTTTGTTTGTTTTTGCAGTGCTAGGGTTGTAATTCAGTGCACTGTGGGTGCTAGGCAAGAGCTCTCCCACTGACCTACATCCCCAGCCCTCTTTTTATTTATTTATTGTTTTGTTTTGTTGGTTTGTTTGTGTTGAGACAGGGTCTATCTATGGAACCCAAGCTGGCCTTGAATCCTCAATCCTCCTGCCTCAGCCTCCCAAGTACTGGGATTACAGCTGGGCGTCACCACCTGCACATTGGTGTGTGCACACTCTCTCTCTTTATTATGCCAAACGTCTTGGAGAAATTAGTTCAGTTGCCTTGTTGATTCTTGAGACAGGGTCTTACTATGTAGCCCAGGCTGGCCTTGAACTCTTCATCCTCCTGCCTCGTCCTCCCAAGTGCTGGGATGACGGGAATGTGCCACCGCCCGGCATAGATTTGTGTTTATTTGTTTTGCTTACCCCATCCACGTAAGGGAGTTTATGAATAAGAGAAGGGGGTCAGGACAGGAAGACCTCATGGTGGCATGGTCCCCTCTGACCTTTTCTTCATTTACTTCTTCTCTTCTAACAGGCCCTGAGCCACAAATACGGCGGTCACAGCAGCCACGTAACGAACGTGGCCTTCTTGTGGGATGACAGTGTGGCCTTGACCACGGGGGGCAAGGACACCAGCGTGCTGCAGTGGCGGGTGGTCTGAAACACGGGTCCCAGGGACTCGGGCCCAGGGTTGAGTTGGGTGGCAGGGGTGCAATTCTATTTTCGGGAGATGTCTATTGCCGAGTAGAGTAATATATACCCAGAGTATGTCTATAGCAGAGGGGATTATGGGGTGGGAGGGCAGACTGACAGACAGAAGTCTCTATTTATCGGGGTGGGGAGAAGGGTCCTAATGCCTTTGGGGGAGCCATTGGTGTTTGGTTTGGGGTGTTTTTTAAGTTTATTCTTTTATATCATCCAGAAATAAAGACACGTGCACTGAGCTATGGTCCATGTTTTTGTTTGGAGTGTGCAGAGATATTACTCACTCTGTGTGTGTGTGTGTGTGTGTGTGTGTGTGTGTGTGTTGCAGTGTTTGTGATGAGGAACTGTTTTTAGTTAGGTCAGTATTGGATGCAAGTGACAGAAATAATCTTGCTCTAATTTGGGCCAAAGGAGAACATGGTTGGCCCACACAGCCAAACAAGGAGCGGCAAGTGTGTCTCTCAATTTCATAGCCCTCAAGTCAGCATTTGTGTCTAGGACCAGCAGTCTCTATACAACAGAAACACCACACCCAGTAGCTTCAAAGCACTAATAAATCAGCCTTTGGGCCCAAGTCCAAGAATTCCAGCAAAAGGTTGTCATTGGCCCATTTGTAGATCAATCAACTTGGCCGGAAGAGTGGTCTACTGTGATTGGCTCCATTTGTGTGAAGAACAAGTCCTGAAACAATGATTAAGGCCAAGAAGGTGGGATTGTGTGAAAACCCGGAGGCCCAATGGGGATAGTGGTGCAGGCCTGTAATCCAACCTATTCTGGAGGTTGAGGCAGGAGGATCAGGAGTTGAAGGCCAGCCTGAGCAACTTAGTGATACCTGTCTCAAAAAATAAATGTAAATAAGTAAATAAGCAAGCTGAGGGTGTGGCTCAGTGGTAGAGCATTTGCCTAGCAGGTAGGAGGCCCTGGGTTCCATTCCCACTACCCAAACACAACAAAAACATGGAAGCCTTCATCTGACCCTCAGGATTGGGTTGGGAGATAATTTTTTTTTCCCAGAAAAGTGAGCTGATGCCACAATAGACATCTGGGAGATGGGTGCTAGGATTCTGGGTTGCAAGAAATAGAACCCTAGCTCAGTGAAGCCTAAACAAGAAAAGAAGTTGCCACATCATGGAGGTGGGTAGCCCAGGAGGGGCCCAGCTGGATTCAGGGGCACAAATGTGGCGCTGAGGGTTGTCCTCTTGGGGATTTCGCAGCTTACGATCTGTATAACTGTGTAACTGTTACCAGTCATCTGAGTGGGGTCCTTTTGCTCTACGTGGGTAGAAATGGACAGGCTAGGAGAAGCTCTTCATTTGCTGGTCTTTGGCAGGGTCTGTTTCCCTGAGCATTGGACGGCAGCAGGCAGTGACAGTAGACGGATGGGAGCAGCAGCAGCAAGTGGTTCCTTCTAGTGTTCGAGGAGGTCAGGGTTCTTCAGCCCTTTCAGTGTTACAGCTTCTATATTCTTTAGCTGTCAAGCTGCCAGCTGCATCACTGCTTTTGCAGCTTAGTGTCCTGGCAGCTCTGCTGTCCCTGTCGCTGCCACTCCACTGTCTTTGCTCTCCCTCACTACTGCTGTCACCCCCAGTCTGCTGTTGCCACTTCTTTCTTTGGGTTACCAGCTCAGCCTACATGACTAAAGGTAGGCAAAAAGACCACTCAAGGGATGCCTTTTATTGGGCCTAATGTTGCAATGGGGCTGGAGTTTAGCTCCATCAGTAGAGTACTGCTCTGCATTCTGAAGCCCTGGGTTCGATCCCCAGCAATGCAAAAATCGGAGAAGGATGTGGCAATTCACTCCTGAAGCAACACCAAAACAGTCAGCTATTGGGAACAGTATGAACAGCAGAGAAGCACTGACATAGTGCAGGGGATGGCACAATGTTGGGGAGTATTTCATCCTGTTGTACATAGGGTCACTATGAGTTGGACCCAATTCAATGGCACCTAACAACAATAACAATATTGCAACACTAGGGAGCAGCACAAGAGGGTGTCACCCGGCTGGCTCACTAAGTGAGCCAGACACTCTACTTATATAGCCAAAGAAGGGGTGTTTACTCCAATCACAGCAAACTTCTTATTGCAAATGAAGGTTTGTGTTTGCACCAATCACAGCATAGTCCCTTTTACACCAATAACAGCAGTCCGTCTGTTAGGCCCCCAGGGGCAGTGCTCCCTTTCTGGCCTAGGTTGGTCACAGGGTCACTTACAGTTCATCAAGGCTGATAGCCATCAAGGTGATAGCCAAAGTTCCAGTGCCAACTGCAAACGGTAAACCTTCAGTTACCAGAATTGAGATGCAGTGGCAATGGTCATTGTATGTGGCTTCCACAAGGCATGCATAAAGCTTTCAGAAGGATTGGTGCTGGTATAAAGGTGGTTCGGCTGCCTGCTTGACTGACAGGCCTGTACTCAAGGCAGGCAGGGTAACAAGGGGGAGTCCAACAGCCGTCATATAGGGAGTCAAATCACCTCATCCCCCAACATCTGTGGTTATTTATAGGAGAATAACCATTGGATCCTCCATGTGTCTGTCAGCTTGTCATGCTGTGGGGCTTGCCTAGGGCTGTGATGCTGAAAGCTAAGCCACAGGTATTTCAGATACTAGCAGGGCCACTTATGGTGGACAGGTTTCAGCTGAGCTTCTAGACTAAGACAGAGTAGGGAGAAGGACCTGGCAGCCCACTCCCAAAACAACCAGCCATTGAAAACTATGAATAGCAGAGAAGTACTGTCAGATATAGTGATGGACAATGAACCCCCCAGGCCAGAAGGCATTCAAGAAATGACTGGGGAAGAGTTGCCTCCTCAAAGTAGAGTCAACCTTCATGATGGGAATGCAGTAAAACCCCTGGGACCTGCTTTTGCTCCTGTGGCACAACTCACAATGAGAAGAAACACAGTGGCTGCAACAATGGGCTCAAACACAGAAAGATCACGTGCATGGCACAGTGTGGGGGAGTGTTTTGTTCTGTTGTACATAAGGCCGCTATGAATCGGATCTGATGCGACAGCACCCAACAACCACAAATACTGGATGAGAGCTTACAGGAAAAAACAAAAAAACTCTTAACAACAGCAATATTGATTTTACCAGCGCTTTTAACAATGCTTAATGCCTGTCTGGTGCCCCAGGGAGAGGTGGGTCCCCTTGTCTCTCTCATAACATTAAGAAGATTGTTTTGTTTTCCATTTTTTCTTTAACATGCTGGTGACTGGACCCAGGGCCTTGCAAATGCAAAGCATATGCTCTATCACCTCCAGCCCCTAGCTTTTCTTTTCTTTTCTTTTCTTTTTTTTTAACTTTTTTGATTTTTACATATGTGCAGAGAAGAGCGCTCAACATAAATGTTGGGTCTGCTGAATTTTCACAAACTGACTACATTCATGCAGCCAGCTCCTAGCTGGAGAAACAACATCCACAGCCCTCTCAAACTCCTTTTGCTTCTCCGCCAAAATAACTACTACTCACACTATAAAGTAATCTCCCCCTTTCCTCTTCTTGTTTTTGTTTTGTTTTTTGAGACAAGGACTCAGTGGGCAGTCCAGGCTGGCTTTGAACTCATGATCCTCCTGCCTCAGCCTCCTGAGATTACAGGCATGGACCACCATGCATGCCCCCCCGCCTTTCTGTGTGTGTGTGGGTGTGGGTGTGGGTGTGGGTGTGGGTGTGTGTGTGTGTCTGGGTACAAACTCAGCGCCTCCTCCATGCTAGGGCAAATGCTCTACCACTGAGCTACATCCCCCACCTTTTTTAAAAATTGTATTTTGAGACAGATCTCACTGAATTGCCCAGGCTTGCCTGGATATCCTGACCTTCCTGCTTTACCCTCCAAAAAGCTGAGATTCCAGGTGTTGTGCCCAAAGTTCAAGTTCCCCAAAGACAACCAGGGAGTACAAAGTCGCATGTAATAACAAAGAGCCTTTATTAATGCTTGAGCTCGAGGGTACTACACCTCACTGGAACAGCGGTTCAGTGTTGGGACCCCGACTCGTTGTAGGGTGAAGGCTTATATTGTGGGTTACAAGCAGGGAAGGAGGGGGTGGAGAATGCAAAAGGCGAAAGTCCAAATAAGGTGGGGCTTTTGAGTTGCTAAGCCTGCAGCTGTAGCCCTGTGGCATCCGATCCCTTCAGATCTTGAAAGCTAAGCAGGGTCGGGCCTGGATAGTAGCTGGATGGGAGACAGCCTGGGAACACCAGAAGCTGTAGGCTTGGGAGAAGGACCTGGCAACCCCCTCCCAAAAATCAATCTGCCATTGAAAACCCTATGAGCAGCAGAGAAGCACTGACAATAGTGTTTCCCCTGTTGTACAGAGGGTCGCTATGAGTCAGATACCGACTCCACGGTACCTAACAACAACAACAACTTTGAGTTGCTAAAGCAGGCCATTTGTATTATCCTGAGGCCTGGGAGTTCCTGGAAGTTACTGCCCTTTGTTCTGGCCCAGAGCATTCTGATCTAGTGATCACTTAAAGGACTTTGTGGACTGGTGCCTGCAGGACAGAATCCTAAGATAAGGGGGTCATTCGGGACAACCCCCAGTTCTTGGTCAGCCTGGGCATCTCACCAGGCATGCACCACACGACTGGGCTTCACTTAGGTATTTTAGTTCAGAGGTGGGCAAACTTTCTGCAAAGAGCCAGCTGTTAACTATTTTTGCTTTGCAAGCCAGCCAGTGTCGACCACCGCTAACTCTGGTGTTGTGGGAAAACAACCACAGGCTGACACAGGAATGAGCTGGGCTCTGTCCAAATACAACTATTTATGGATGTTGAAATTTGAATTTCTCACCAGACGCGGTGGTGCATGCCTGAAATCCCAGCAACTCAGGAGGCTGATTCAGGAGGATCTCAGGGCCGAGGCCAGGAGCAGCCGGCACAACTTAGTGAGACCTTACCTCAGGTAAAAAATAAAAAAGAGGCTGGGAGTGCAGCCCAGTGGTAGAGCACTTGCAAACTATGTGCGACGCCCTGGATTCAACCCCTAAGTACCACCAAAAAAAAAAAAAAAAAAAAATTAATTGATTGATTTAATTTAGTTAAAATTAAAATGAAAATTAAAGAAATCGGAATTTCCCAATTTTTGTGTAACGAAATACTGTTTTGATTTCTTTTGAATCATTTAAATGTATAAAACATTCTTAGCTCATGAACCACACAAAACCAGGCAGCAGATGGAGTAGTTGCCTACCCTCAGTTTAAATGGATGGACGCATACAGTAGAAACTCTTTGTGTGTGTGTGTGTGGGGGGGTCTGTCTTCTTTTCTCGGACCAGATTTTCCTAAGCTCCTAGGAACTGAGTTTCCCCTGGGTATAACAGGGTAAGAAGCACCTCCTTCCAGGGTGGGGTGGCACATCCCTGTAACCCCAACCCTGGAGAAGCAGAGGTGGGGGCTCAGGAGTTCCAGCCAGCCTGGGCTACATGGTCAGATCCTGTCTCAAAACACAAAACAAAAACAAACAAATAAAAACAAACAACAAAAACAGGGCACCCTTCTCATCCTAGCACTCAGGAGGCTGAGGCAGGAGGATCCAGGAGACTTCAAGACCAGCCTGGTCTACACAGTGAGATTCTGTCTCAAAAAAACAAAAACCAAAAAGAAAAAAACCAAAACCAAACAGAAAACCCCAAGCCAACCAAACAACAAAGACCAAAACACAAAAAGGCACCTGCCGGACAGGAGGGCCATAAAAATCAAACATCTTTTAAGTGCGTGTATTTAGGATAGTGCCTGGAACATAACATAACTCTAACAACGTTACCTATGCTTAGATTGCACCACGGCCACAAGCCTTCCACCAGGCCACGTGGGGAGGCGTGAGCCAGAGGAAGTCTTTCTCCCATAACGGTCAATGATCTCCAGGAAGAATCTGATTGGCTCAGCTTCAGTCATGTGGCCTCCCTTGAACCAATCTCCATGGCCAGGGCAAAGGGTAAGTCTGATTGGCCAGACCAGGTCATGGGCCCACCCTCTTGATTGGGCGGGCTTAGTGCATCACAGGTACTGACAGCTCCCACCTGAACCTCTAAGCGTGGGTATAAGCGTTCCCCCAAAGGAAAGGGGGTGAAAAAAAAAAAAACGAGTGAACAGGTGCCAGGTGAATATTTCTGTCACCACGGGTGTGACACCCTATAGTTCAGACTCAGCAATACTTCTGGAAGTTTGAACAAAAACCCTGTTCCTGTTATCCCTGGCTACAGGAACGAATCTCACAACTTAATGGAATGAAATGACCACTCACAGTCCTGTTTATCCACTCGCCACCCCCTGATGGACATTCTGGTTGTCCCCAGAGAAGAGCAGAGGACGTCGTCCAGTCTGAAGGCTGTCTGCTGGCAGGATTCTTTCTTGCTGGAGGAGGCCAGTCTTTCTTCTATTAAGACCTTCCATTGATTCCATGAGGCCAGCAATTGCAGAGGGCAATCTGCTTCACTTAGCGTCCCCCTGACAGAAGCGGTAATCTCTTCCCAAAACCTTCTCACAATCAGGATCACGGTGCTCGCCTGTCATCTCAGAGACTCAGGAGGGTGAGGCAGAGGACCGTGAGTTCCAGACAAGAGGCAGCTTGCACAACTTAGCCAGACCTTGTCTCAAGCTAAAAAAAAATAAAAAGGGGGCGGGGGAGTGTGGCTGAGTGGTGGAGCACTTGCCAGTAATGTTCTAGGCCCTGGGTTCAACTCCCCAGTACTGGGGGGAGAACTCACATCCCCACAAAATATCGAACCACATAGCTGGGAACTGTGGCCCACGCAAGAGGACACGAAATCAACCATCACAGGTGGTTTAATGATGTATTGAGGGTGGAGTTCAGTGGCAGAACGCTTGCCTAGTGTGTGCAAGGACCTGGGTTCCATCCCCAGCACTGCACGAAGAAGAAAAAAGAGAGTGTGAGAAAAGGGAGAGAAAGAGAAAAAGGAAAAGGAAAGAAAGAACGAAGGAAAGAAAGTTGCTTTTGTTTCCAAAGCACCCCAAGGTCATGCTTGTTGTTGTTAGGTGCTGTCAAGTGGAGACTGACTCACAGTGACCCTATGTACGATAGAATGAAACACTCTCGGACATTGTGCCATGCCTGGCACTATTGTCAGTGCTTCTCTGCTATTCATAGGGTTTTCAACAGCTGATTGTTTTGGGAGTGGGCTGCCAGGTCTTTCTCTCATTTTTGGATGATGGACATCAAACCCAGGGCCTCAGAGAGCGCAGAGCAGTGCTCTACCCACTGAGCTAAACCCCAGACCTAAAGGAGAGAAAAAATATTGCAAGAGAAACCTGCAACCTCCCTGCCTTCGCCTATAAGGAGGGTCTCCTGGAACAGACGCTTAGGCCGTGCCTCTCCCGATGGCAATACCCTTCGAAGACCACAGGTGCCAGAGCCAAACATCCAATTCTGTGGGGGTTCAATCATGTCAGAGTATCCTATCTTCTTCATCTTTCTGGCCACATATCTCAATTAATATGGCCAAAACATCCATTTATTGATACATTTCCAATGAATGTAGAGTTTGGGGGTTTGTACAATTATAAGCATATCTGTATCCTCAGCACATAACACAGTATCTGGCTTGCAGGAAATGCTTAACGGATATAAATGCCATCAGACACAGTGGCTCAAGCCTGTAATCCCAGCAACTTGAGAGGCAGAGGCAGGAGGCTCGCAGGTGCAAGGCCAGAGGCAGCCTGCGTAACTTAGCGAGACCCTGTCTCAAGATAAAAAAAAAAAAAGAATTCATTCAACCATTTGATATACACAGACAGATGATGCCAATATATATAAATACTATATATATATATCTGCAGCAGTAGCCCTGTGGCATCCGATCCCGTCAGATCTTGGAAGCTAAGCAGGGTCAGGCCTGGTTAGTACCTGGATGGGAGACCACCTGGGAACACCAGAAGCTGTAGGCTTGGGAGAAGGACCTGGCAACCCCCTCCCAAAAATCAATCTGCCATTGAAAACCCTATGAACAGCAGAGAAGCACTGACAATAGTGTTTCCCCT
>VMDO01000329.1:152500-252514 GCA_007922755.1 Pedetes capensis | reverse complement strand
TGGATACCGACTCGATGGCACCTAACAAATATATATATATAATCTTGGGAAAAAAACCTTTCCATTTTGCTATCTTAAGAATGTGTCATATGCTTGTTCTGATGTGACATTATTTTTGTTTGTTAGGTGCTATTGAATCAGATCCACCTCACAGCGACCCTATGTACAGCAGAATGAAACACTCCCCAACAGTGAGCCATACACATGATCTTTTTACATTTGAGCCCATTGTTGCAGTCGCTGTGTTTCTTCTCATTTTGAGTGGTGCCACATTAGCAAATGGAGGTCCCAGGGGCTTTCCTCCATTCCTGTCATTATAGTTGAGTCTACTTTGAGGAGGCAATTCTTCCCCAGTTGTTTTTTCTTGAATGCCCTCCAGCCTGGAGGGCTCATTTTCTGTCACTATATTTGACCGTGCTTCTCTGCTATTCATAGGGTTTTCAATGGCTGATTGTGTTTTGAAAGTGGGTTGCCGGGTCCTTCTCCCAAGCCTACAGCACCTGGTGTTCCCAGGTGGTCTCCCATCCAAAGACTAACCAGGCCCGACCCTGCTTAGCTTCTGAGATCTGATGGAATCAGACACCACAGAGGTGTTGCTAAGGATCTTAAGTTATGCAGGCTGCCTCTGGCCTCAAATTTGCGATCCTCCTGCCTCTGCCTCCTGAGTCACTGGGATAACAGGAGTGCACCACTGTGTCCAGCAGTGTTCCCATTTGTAACATCATAGGGTCGTTTTGAGGATTGTATGGGTTATTCACATGAAATGCTTAGAATAGTGTCAGGAATGTTGTTGTTGTTGTTGTTAGGTGCTGTTGAGTCATATCGACTCATAGCGACCCTTCAATGGTTGACTATTTCAGGATTACCTAGGAGTGGATTGCCACATTCTTGTCCCATTTTGGCGGTGCTGGGAATCGAACTCGGGACCTCAGAGACTGCAGAGCAGCTTTCTCCCAACTGAGCTACATCCCAGCCCCACCAGGGATGTAGTAAGTAGTTATTAAATGTCAGACGTCCTTCTTCATCTTTCTGGCCATCTTTCATCTTTCTTTCTCTTTCTTTTTTCTATCTTTTCTTTCTTTTTGAGACAGGGCCTCCCTGTGTAATGCAGGCTGCCCTGGAACTTGCTAGGGAGACCAGGCTGGCCTTGAACTCACATTGACCCTCCTGCCTCAGCCTCCCAAGTGCTGGCATCATAGGTGTGTGCCACCATGCCCAGCATCCTTGTTTTTCCCTCATTTCTGATCTTCCACCATGACGCCAGCATCTGCTGCACTCACCATCTCTTATGCTCCAGCCTTCCGAGCCTGTAAACACACACACACACACACACACACACACACACACACACACCCTTTCTGCAGTTGTCCACCTCTGGAATTTTTTTATGGTACCTAGGTGTAAATCCCAGGGCTTCACACATACCTCACACATACTTTTTTTTTTTCTTTTTTTTCTTTTTCCTCGCACATACTTTGCTAGCGCTTTACCACTGGGCTGCACCACCAGCCTCATTTTTATTTTTTATCTTGAGACAGGGGCTCACTAAGTTATGCAGGCTGCCTCTGGCCTCGAACCTGCGATCCTCCTGCCTCAGCCTCTCAAGTCGTTGGGATGACAGGTCTGCACCACCTTGTCCGGCTCCACTGTGTTGTTATTGTTGTTAGGTGCGGTCCAGTCGGTATCCGACTCATAGCAACCCTCCGTACAATAGGGGAAACACTATTGTCAGTGCTTCTTTGCTGTTCATAGGGGTTTCAATGGTGGATTGATTTTTGGGAGTGGGTTGCCGGGTCCTTCTCCCAAGCCTGTAGCACCTGGTGTTCCCAGGCGGTCTCCCATCCAAGTACTAACCAGGGCCGACCCGGCTTAGCTTCTGAGATTGGATGGGATCAGGTGCCACAGGGCTTTGGCTGCAGGCGGCTCCACCTTGGGAATTCAGCCATCCAGTTATCATATCACTGTCCTTGACCCTCACCCCTAGGTTTGAGAGGCCAGTTTTCTGCTGCTCTTGAGTTAAAGCCTCCTTCCTGTCCCCTACCTGTGGACTCTTTCCCATAGTCCAGGTTCTGGGAAAGGGACCCAGCGCTGTAAGAAGTGCCTCTTTCATTGGCGCGCTAGGGGCTCTGTCGCCCTCTGGTGGCCATCCCCGGACCTGCATGGAAAAATATGCCTGGAAAATGCTGTTGGGAAAGCGCTGGTGATTCTCCACGGTCCCCCCGGGGTCACTCCCGGCTCTGTCCCTCCAGCATTTGACCGTGGGAGACTGCCCAGAGCGCGGACTCCATCCTCGAGTTCCCTTGCCCTCCACCTTCTCGTTGGGTTCTTCTGATCAGCGCCACGGTCAGGAAATCCGAGGGTGGGTTCTATTTTGGGGGCCCCCTCTCTCCACCCCGCAGGCTGCCGCTGTTAACGGCTCCCTACTCAGAGCTGCACATTCTCTCCGAACTCTAGCTGTCCCTGAGGCCGGGGACAAGCTCCCTCTGGGTCCCTTCTGCCCCAAGGCTGGTGATGGCGTGGCCCCCACTGTGTCTGGACGCGTCATGGTTCTTCTGTGGGCTGAGTCCACCCCTCTAAAAGCTGGCCCTCAGTAAATGCTCCCAGAGAAGCACAAATCCTCCTCCGGGGCCCCTCCCAGTTAAACTGGTTCTGTGGCTGCCCCTTTCCTGCCAGGACTCCATCGGAATTGCAACATAAATTTAGGAAGAGGCCAGGAGAGAAGAAGACCCTAAGCCCACCACTGAGTTCTTCCCATTGCTCTTTAGAGGTGCTTGAGATGACCAATGGGCTGCCAAGAGGGGTCTGGGAGGTGGGTCTTGCTGCTGTCTGGATTTATACGAGGTTATCAGGATGTGTCGCTTGGAGTTGCAGGTGTCCCAAGCCTCTGGTTAAGCCTCTCATTTTCTGTCCCTCAAGATGCCTGAAAGGAAGGGAGTAATATGGTTCAGAGAGGTGAAGTCACCTCCGCAAGGTCACACAGGAAATGACTACAGTCGCCTCTCTCTTTTTTGTTTGTTAAACTGTATGACTTCATTTATGTGAAGTTCTAGAACAGGCAAAACTCATCTCAGCCAAAAAGAAAGAACAGGGTTGCCTCTAGGGGTGCAGGAAGGTATGTCACCTAAAAAACAGTGGGAAACTATGTTCTAGGGGGATGGAAGTGTCCTGTCTTGATTCGGGTGTTTAGTTCCATTGGTGTATCCATTTGCCAGGGTTCATCACGGTCTTCTGGTAAGGTCAGGGCATTTTTATTTTAATTAAAAAGCTAGAGACCCAGATGGCTGAGGATGCAGCTTAGTGGTAGAGCACTTGCTTAGGCTATGCAAGACCCTGGGTTCCATTCCCAGCACTGAAAATAAAATTAGGGATCCAGCTGGGGTGGTACATGCCTGTAACCCCAGCATTTGAGAGGCTGAAGCAGGAGGATCTGGAATGCAAGGACAGCCTGGGCTACATAGGGAACGTCAGGCCAGCCTGGGCTATGTGTCGAAACCCAGTCTCTAAATAACGAGACCCAGTCCCTAAATAAATAAGTAAATATATGTATGTATTTGTATATATTAAGGGTGCCTGCAGCCATAGCTCTGTGGGATCCGATTCTGTCAGATCTCGGAAGCTAAGCAGGGTCGGGCCTGGTTAGAACCTGGATGGGAGATCGCCTGGAAACACCAGGTGCTGTAGGCTAGGGAGATGGATCTGGCAACCCACTCCCAAAGATCAATCTGCCATCGAAAACCCTATGAACAGCAGAGAAGCACTGACAATAGTGTTTCACCTGTTGTACGCAGGGTCTCTATGAGTCAGATACTGACTGGACAGCACCTAACAACAACAACATATTAAGGGCTGTCTACAACCATACCGGGGCTGGGATTTAGCTCAGTGGATAGAGCGCTGCGCTGCAGTCTCTGAGGTCCTGAGTTCAATTCCCAGCACCACAAAAATGGGAGAAGGACCTGGCAATCCACTCCCAAGGCAATCCTGAAGCACTCAGCCATTGAAAACCCTCTGAGGGTCACTATGAGTCGGATACCGACTCGACGGCACCTAACAACAACAACAACCATACCATGCTGGTGTACAATATTGTCTGATCTTGGAAGCTAAGCAGGGTTGGACCTGGGTAGTCCTTGGATGGGAGACCACCTGGAATACTGGGAGTTGCAGGTTTGGGAGAAGGACCTGGCAGCCCACTCCCGAGGCAATCTGCCATGGAAAACCATATGAATTCCAGAGAAGCACAGCCATTGTGCCAGGCATGGCACAGTGTCGGGGAGTGTTTTGTTCTGTTGTACATGGGGTTGCTACGAGTTGGACCCGATTTGGTGGCACCTGACAACAGCAACAACAACATCCAAAGTCCTTTGACTAATAGTGAATTCTCACAAGCGATCTGTGCAGGATGTGATGTTGGTGGTAAAAATAGGGCAACCAATTGTTCCGGAGCTCGCCGGTTCACTTACTCACTCCCTGAAAACAATGGGTATTTCACACCTAGCCTGTGCCCAGCGGATCTTCTAGGCAACAGACACACGACAGTAAACAATCCAGATGCAAAGATGACATGTCTCCTGATGGGGAGGCAGATAGTTAGGGAAAAAGAAGAGTTCAGTACACAGAATGCCAGATGGGTGCCAGGCGCCGTGGTGCAGGCCTGTAATCCCAGCGACTTTGGAGGCTGAGGTAGGAGGATCGAAAGTGTAAGGCCAGAGAGAGTCTGCATAACTCAAAATCAAAAACAAAAGAAAAATGGGCTGCGGCTCAATGGTAGAGGGCTTGCAAATTATGTGGGAAACCTTGTGTTCAATTCCCTGGTACAAAAAAGAAAAAAAAAAAAAGATGGTGACAAGATCTATACGGGAAAACTAAAGCGGAGGCAGAGTGGGAGTGTTAAATGACAGAGTGGCATCTTTTGGGGGGACAGAGTCTTTGCTATGTAGCCCAGGCTGGCCTCCAACTCTCAAATCTGCCTGGGCCTCCCAAGTACCGGGATTGCAGGCGTGCGCCACCACGCCCAGCCCAGGGTAGCATTGTTACGGATTTGACAGCAACGACTCAGTGAAGTGACACCTCCGTGAGAAAAGAACCGTATGTGAGCAATTTGACTGTGGGGGAAACTGAGGCAGGGAGTGGTCACTAGCCTAAGACCTCGCCAAGGAGGAGGCTGGAATTGCCGGCCCCACGACCCCCAGGACCTCCCAGGAGCGGTCTTGACCTCGTATTTAACTCTGCAGTTTATTCTCTCTCTTGGGGGTGAGGCAGGGACCCAGAAAGGACTTGCAAAAGGTTAATGATCATGGCCTTGGGACTCCAAGGGAGGCAATGAGCGCCTCCTCCCACCGCTGAGGGCTTGAGGAGGTGGAGGTGTGCGGGGGGAAGAGAGGGACGAAAGGCGCCACACTCCAGCGTTCTGGAGGCTGAGGCAGGAGGATTCCAAGTTCAAGGCCAGCGTGAGCTACACAGCGAGGCCGCACCACCAACCGACCAACCAACCAGCAGAAACCACACGAATGTGCTAACGAAAAAAAGGGGCAAGCGAGCTGGGGGGACCCGGGGTCCGGCCTTTGAGGGACGGTGGCCTCTCCAGGGGCAGGCGAGGTCCTGGGTCGGGTGAGGCCTCGAGGGCGGGGAGGGGCGCGGCACGGGAGGGGTTAACGGGGGGCGGGCCCGGCCGGGGCGGGGCCTTGACTGCGGCTCGGGCCCTGGGCTTGGGCCAGGGGCAGTCGCCGCTGTCCAGTCTCGCCGGGGTGCCCGGTGCCGGGTCCCCGCGCCGCCCAAGAGCCCTGCCCGGGCGCAGCCCAGCGAGGCGCCACCCGCCCCGTCCAGCGGCCACGCAGGTAGGCGCCGTCCCTCCTCCCCGCAGCCTGCGCTCGGCTGCGGCTACCCGCCTCCTCTCGCCTGCCTCAGTTTCCCGCGCCGGCCCCAGCTCCGCGGAGCCCCGGGCGCCGCCTGTCTCTGGTCTGTCCGCGTCCTCCCACCCCCAGACTCTGGGGGGGGGTCTCTGTTTGGGGGTCCCCTGCCTCTGGGTGTGTCTCCAGCTGTCTGTGTCCATCGCTGCATCTCTGCCTGTCCCCTCCGTCCCCTCTCTCTGGTCCGCTGTGCCCCGATCTCCGCCTGTGCTGCGTCCCTGTCCGTCTCTGAGCCCGGCTGGGCCGTCTCCCCACCGTTGCTGTCGCTCTGCCTCCTGCTCCGTCTCTGCGCCTTTCTCGTCTTACACCCAGCGGACACCTTCCGCTCCATCCTCATCTCCCAAATCCTAAACCGGCCCGGAACTTTCCTCTGGGCAGAGGAACTGTGTGCGACCGGAACAGGGTGCCCTGGGATGCCCACCTGGAGCAAGTGGACTCCATGGGACGCTGTGACCCCAGGGTCCCCTTCGCAGTCATCCCACTGCTCTTGAGGTCGCACCCACCTCACCCTCCAATTTCAGGAATTCCTGGCTGGGTGGGGGACGGCTTCCTCCCCCACTTCCTCCCTTCCAGGATTTGGCGGGGTCATTATTAACCCCTTCCTGCCCTTCTATCCTCCCCTTCCCTTAAACCGGACGGCCACCCCTAAACCGAGCTGAGGGGCAGATTAGCCTCTGTGAAGCGTGGGTCTCAGCTGTGTGTGTGCCTGAGTGTGGCTCGGGCTGGGTATGTGCTGGGCAGATATGTTGGGGGGCCACAGATGGAGGAGATGGGGGCCAGCACCCCGACTGGAAGCCCCATCAGCCCCACCCCTCCAGAGCCCCCCAAAAAGGCTCCTACCAGCTGGGGCTCTGTAGATGGATTGGAATTCAACTCTGGCGTGAGGTGAGGAGGTTTTCCCAGTGGGAAAGGATGAGAGAGGCGGATGGAGAGGGGGCTCCTAGGATCCTGGAAGTCATCAAATCAGCGTCCTTGAAGGTGAAGATCTTTGAAATAAAGGACCCAGGACCCAGGGCCTAAAAACCCTTCTGGGAGAGAAGTAGAAGTTTGCGATCAGTCAAGTCCAAGGCCCTCCAGATATTCCAATCCTTCAATCCAAGCAGATTAGCGGGGAAATCTCGGCAGTTCCCAGCGTGTTCAGAGCTGAGGGCTCCATGGGGCTTGAGGAGCCATCTAGGCCAAGCCCCTCCCCCATCTTATGGGTGGGGAAACTGAGGCCCGGGGGCAGAAGTCCCCACAGCAAGTCAGGGCCAGGCTGAGGTTAGGGGCTCCAGCCCAACTGAAGCCCAGACCTGGAGACCTGGCTTCTTTCGCCCAAATCCAGCGAGCTGGCTTCTTTTGCTACCACCAAATCGGATTAATTTGGGGAACGAGGTCTTGGAAATGAGGAGAGAGAGATACCGGGGTGAGTAGAAATGGCCAGAGGCCAGAAGGGTGGGTTTTAGGAGCAGAGAAGAGAAAATATTTCTAACAGCATGGGAGAGGCGCCAGGGCTCCGGGTGGAGGAGGTGGAGATTGGAGGGGGCTGGGAAGGGAGGGAGCTGGGGGATCGGAATTAACCCCGCCTCTGTCTCCTGACCCTCCCCAAGAAGCCCACTGTTCCCTCGAGACAGGGCCTATAATTTGGTTTGTGTCTAGACAAATAATAACTCAGCTGGTGTGAGCAGGGAAGGATGGGGCAAGACCGTTGAGCAAGGGGTGCGAGGCAGCCGGGATCCCCCCAGGTGGTGAGAACGTAGGGCCCAGGTGGAGGGGCCCCTGGACCACCCCCGGCTCTGTGAGTCCTCAGGATCTCACAGAGACCGCTGAACGGTCTGAGAATTCAGGCTGCTGGGATGTCAAAAAACAGAGCAGGCGAGGGGGGGAAAGAGGAAGCGAGGCTCACCTATGGAGCCTCTGTTCCCATTTCTGTATAAAAGAAAAAGGGAAATACGTATTCATGTTTGCTGGGCACAGATAAAAGTCACCAAGGGTTTAATAATAGATTATGAAAGTCAGAGTATGTTTTTTTAAAAAAAAAAATCATAAAGCGCTCTAACAATAGAACTTCAGAATCTTGGAATCTGAGACTCCTGGAATATTGCAAACTTAGAAGGGTTGAGCGCTTGCAAAGCCGCAGTGATAATAATAATAGCATAAGAGAAGAGTCAACGCTCTAGAATGGGATAATAGAACTTTAAGCCCAGGTGCGGGCTGCCCAGAGACCTGAGGATCTGAGGCTAAGGACCCCTGCTAGGTAGTATGGGCATTGGGAGGAGGATAGAGGCCTCCGGGGTAGAAAAGGGGAAACTGAGGCCAGCAGGGTATCAGGGTGGCCTGACTGCCCCCTGGTTTCCGCCAGCTGCCAGGGCGCCAGGTGAGGAGCGAGGCTCGGTGATCACATTTCGTCCCTAATGAGCAGACCGGAGCTGGCCGGTTCCCTGGGGCCACTGGGGGGCGGGGGAGCAGGTGCCCACGGAGGAGGGAAAGGAGGGTGGTGGGAGGGGTGTTGTATGTGGGGGAGGAGCCAGCCCGGTGGCTTCGGGACAAGGCTGGTGAGGGGGCCAGGGGGTGCAGGGGATATGGCGGGGCTGCATCACTTCCTGTGCTCTATATCCTCCGTCCCTGAGCCTTGCTGGATTTGGGGGTGGCTGGTTGGGCCAGGGGCTTATCTAGCCTGAGCAGTTGAGACCTGCGTGAGGTCCAGGAGGCAAATCGGTCTTTCCTGCCCCTCCCCCCCCACCCCACGCTTGGGGTTCTCCCTCCTGCCCCTCCGGAAGGAGACAGCAGGGGTCCAAGGGAGGGGTGGCCTGGGAGATAGGAGAGGGTTCTCTCGGGCTGTGAGATTTGGGGGGATTCACCTCCCCAACCATGGCTGAGTGGGCCAGGCAATGAAGATCTCAGCTAAAGGGGGTTTTGACCCTGGGGCTGGGCGGGTGATAGGGGTCACTCTGCACGCTGGGGCTCACTTGTTTTTATTTTTATTTCTATTATTATTATTATTATTATTATTATTATTATTTAATATATATATATTTTGTATTTCTTCTTGTGGGGAGGAGGTCTGTGACTTCCAGCAGATTCTCAAAGGGGTCTGAGGCCCCCCCAGAAAGGTGGGAGCGGGGAAGAGGAAGCTCTTTAGTTAAGAGGGAGAGGAAGAGTGCCGGTCACACCCTGTGACTTGTACAGTTGCCTTGCGGCTCCAGGCCTCAATTTCCCCATTCATCCCTAAATCGTCAATGTACAGACCTGGGAGCCTGAGGTCCTGTGCTGACTTTTGAAGGTTTAATTCAATGGTTGGCAGATGTTGGGGTGGCGGGGGGAGCAGGGTGGACGAAGAGAGAGTTGTCTGCCTGTCCCAACGTCTCTGGCCCTGGCCCAGCATCTGAGAGACGCAGGTGGGCTGGGAACGGGGAGGGGCGGAGGGCAGACTGGTGCCCTGGAGGAAATTAGCAATGGGAAGTGTATTTCCTCTGGCTGCCAGAAATAAGTCTCCTGACTCTGAGCTTGTGTACTCGCTCCAGTCTCAGCGGGGCCCCGGGGTGGAGGGGGGACGGGACGCCCAGCTGTTGTGGGCGCCTCCTGCCTTGCAGACCGGTTCGTTTCCTAGCGCTCCAGTGCCCCTGAAGCGACGTGTTACAGGCGATCTCACTTCCCACCAAGGATTTCCATGTGGGTCATGTGATTAGGAGAGAGGTTGTGCCCCCCTCTTACAGGAGGGGAAACTGAGGCCCTTGATGGAAAAGTAATTTGCTCAGTGTCACGGGAGGAAGGAGGGAGAGATGGAAGGTCAGAGAGATGGGGACCAAGTGGCAGAGATAGGGAGACAGGGGGACGGAGAGATGTGGAGAGACAGGACAGAGGGGAGGGGAGAGAGGTGTTTGGTGGGACCTGGTGTGGGAGGGAGGTCTGGAGTGAGGAAGGGCAGGATTGGATCACCTTGGTGTCCCCAGGAACAAGCCCCACCCATCCCATCTCTGCAGGACCCACAAGATTCTTGAGCCTGGGGTGGAGGCAGAAGCTGTCTGAGGACACCGCAGAGGGCAGGACTCAGGAGCAGGACTCGGCCCTGACCTTTCAAAGTCAGTTAGGAAGCCCATGGATCCTGCCCTTTTTACTGCCCCCTTGCCCACTTCTTTCCATTAGGTGCCCCGCAGGGCTGGCCTGAGCCTGGGGTGCAGGCTCTCTGCAGGGGAGAGGGAGCTGCTATAGGGGATGGGCTGGGATTTAGCTCAGTTGGTAGAGTGCTGCGCTGCAGTCTCTGAGGTCCCAAGCTCAATTCCCAGCACCGCAAAAACAGGAGAAGGGCCTGGTAACCCACTCCCAAGGCAATCCCGAAACAGTCAGCCATTGAAAACCCTATGAGGGTCGCTATGAGTCGATACTGACTCGACGGCACCTAACAACAACAACAATGGGGGATGGGCTGCCCAGGGCAGTTTGCCACCTCTGGATGCTTCTGGATTGATTCCTGCGCACTGTCACTTATTGAGCGCCTACTGTACGCTGGCACTGTGGGCTGGGCTGCTCAGGCCAACCAGGCGGAGCCTTGTCTCCTAGGGCCAGGAGTTTGGGTTTTCCTTCCGGCCCGTTTGGAACCCACTGGGGGGGTTCATGCAGAGAATAACAAGAACCGCTCTCTGTGCTAGAAAGATCTTTCTGGCTGCCTTGTGGGGAGTGGGTTAAGGGAGGCAGCGTGGCAGCCAGGGGAGCCAGGGGAGCAGTGACGGTACTAAGGCAAGCGTTAGAGCAAGCCCTGAGGATGGCCCAGAGCACAGGCTTTAGAGAGGCATGCGGCAGGGATTTTAGGAAGCCGCACTGGGGGCGGATTTAGGAGTCACTTGGAGGTGGAGCCAAGAGGACTTTCCCACGGAAGGAGGCTCAGGCATCTAGGAGGTTCCCAGGGGCCTGTGGTGTGACTTTGGGCTCATCCCTTCTCTCTCTGGGCCTCAGTTTCCTCCTCTGTCCAGTAGACTCACCCAGTGTTTTTCAAACCATGTTCTGGATAGTCTTCAGAGGTGGCCTCCCTGCCTCTACCTTGTTCCATCCACAGCAGTCTCTCCTTTTGCTGTCTTAGATTTGGTTTTCAGTTAAGATCTTGTTTTTACTATTGAATTATTGTTCTTACGAGGTGCCCTCGAGTCGTGTCTGACTCCCAGTGGGCCTCATAGGGTTTGCAGTGGCTGACTGTTTTGGGAGTGGAATGCCACATCCTTCTCCTGTTTGTGTGGTGCTGAGTCTCTGAGCTAAACCCCAGCCCCATGACTGAATTAATCAATTATTGGTCATTAACTAATTAATTTATTTTATGATTGACTTGAAGTCGGGCATGGTGGTGCACGCCTGTAATCCCAGCGGCTCAGGAGGAGGAGACAGGAGGATCACAAGTTCGAGACCAGAGGCAGTCTGCATAATTTAGCAAGACCCTGTCTCAAAAAGTAAAAAAATGGGCTGAGGGTGCAGCTCAGTGGTCCAGCACTTGCAGAGCATGCAAGTGCGAGGCCCTGGGTTTGACCCCCAGTACCACAAAAAAAAAACACAATAAAAATTAAAAGAAAATAAAAAGTAAAAAATATGATTGACTTGATATTTAATTAATTATTAATTTATTTGTTTGAGATGAGCTATGTAGCTCAATATGGCCTGGAACACATTATGCAGCCTAGGCTGGCCTCAGACTCGAGATCCTCCAGCCTCAGCCTAAAATCTTGTTTTTAAAAGAGATCGAGCCAGGTGCCGTGGTGCGCTCCCGTAATCCCAGCGAACTGGGAGGCTGAGGCAGAGGATCGAATGTTCCAGGCCAGAGGCAGCCTGTGTAACTTAGCAGGACCTTGACACAATATAAAAAATGTAAAAATGGGATGGGGCTGCAGCCCAGTGATAGAGCACTTGCAAGGTATGTGCGAGGCCCTGGGTTCCACCCCCAAGTACTGCAAAATAAGAAATAAATAAGTAGAAACCAAAGAGAACAAGTCTTGCATCCAAAACAATCGAAACGTGTAGACTCGGACCCCTTGATAGGATGGCTTCTAGAGGAAACTGTGATCCAGGATTCTGCTGCTGTTCTTTCTGGGGCTGATGATGGTGGGGGGCTTGATCCGCAAACATCCTCTGCCCCACACTTTCAGGTCTACCCAGAACTAAGGAGGTAATGCGCCAAGGTTCTCTGTCAGGGAAAATGGGAGGGGAGAGGGAAGAGAGCATGAGGGGCCTGTTCCTGGAGAGACAGGACCCCAAAGCTTCCCCTTGGCTCCTGACCTTGACCTGGACTGAGTCCAACAGTTCCTCCTCCCTCCCCACTGTCAACCCAGGGCCCTTTTCTGGGTCCAGCTGATCTGGAATTGAAGCACACGGCGGGAAAGGGGCTGAAAGCAGAGATTTTTCATGTCCTCGAGTCAGGACCTTGGACAGGTCTCGGACTGGCTGTGTGCCTCAGTTGGTCAAATTGGGAGAGTAACCACTTTCCTATTAGAATTCTTGGAACTTTAATGAAATAATACCTATAAAATGGCTTAGGACAGGGTTTGCTATGTAGAGGGGCTCGATGTACCATAGCTGGATTATCATCACCATCGTCAGGTACGGGGTGCAGGGCCTGCCTGAGCTGTCAGCATGCAGGAGGCTGAGGCAGAAGGAGCGTGAATTCCAGGCCAGTCTGGGCTACATAGTGAGACCTTGTCTCAAATATACAAATACTGGTGATAATTTTTTTTTTTCAGTACTGGGGGTTGAACCCAGTGTCTCACACTTGCATGCTTTGCAAGTGCTGGACCACTAAGCTGCACCCTCAGCCCATTTTTTTACTTTTTGAGACAGGGTCTCACTAAATTACGCAGACTGCCTCTGGTCTCCAACTTGCGATCCTCCTGCCTCCGCCTCCCGAGCCGCTGGGATTACAGGTGTGCACCACCATGCTCAGAGGCGATAATAAATTTTTTAAAAAGCAGGCACCCCAACACCATACTCCATAAATCTATGTAATTGTTATGTATCAATTAAAAATAAAATAAAATGGGAAGGGCCAGATAAGCAACAGGATGGTTAAGGAGGAGGATAAAAAGTGCAAAATACAGGTTGCAATTCTATGAAAATCTCCTCAGAATCTCACTATACTGTATGTGATTTTAAGATATCACATTATACCTCATCAATACGTACAACTATTCTACATATTAATCAAAAAAATTTATAAAATGTTTAAGGAGAGGGAAGCATCAACAATCCTGATTTGATAATCACACAGCGTATATACTAAATCAATTCTCACTCTGCACCCCATTAATATATGTTAACTAAAATACTTAATAAAAAAAAATTAAATAAGCTGAGTGTGGAGGCGGACATCTGTAATCCCAGGAACTCGGGAGACGGAGTCAGGAGGATCACAGGTTCAAGGTCAGAGGAAGCCTGTGTTACTTCGTGAGACCCTGTCTCAAAATTTAAAAATAAAAATAAAAATAAAAAATGGGATGGAGGTGCAGCTCAGTGGTAGAGTACTTGCAAAAAGTGTGTGTGAGGCCCTGGGTTCAACTCTCCCCCCAGGACTGAAAAATAAAATAAAACAAAACAAAACTAAAGACAGAGAGACAGAATAAGGATCCTTGGTCCTAGTGCCAGTTCCATTGCTTCCTTGGGGAGGGGTGTGACCCAGCCTCTCTGGGCCCTTTCTTCCACCCTATGAAGTGATAGGGTTAGACTAGTCCAGTGCTTCCTTCTTTTTCTTTCTCTCTTTCTTTTTCTCAGTTTCTTTTCGTTTCTTTTCTTTTTTCTTTCTTTCCTTCTTTCTTTCTTTCTTTTTTGTTTTCTTGTTTTTCGGTACTGGGGGTTGAACCCAGAGCCTCACATGTGCTTTGTAAGTGCTCTACCGCTGAACTGAACCCCTAGCCCTTTTTTATGCTTTAAGTTGAGACAAGGTCTCCCTAGGTTACTAGGCTGCCTCTGGCCTCGAACCTGAGATCCTCCTGCCTTAGCCTCCTGGATTGCTGGGACTAAAGGTGTATACCACTGTGCCTGGCTCCTTTTTTATTTTTTAAGTTGAGACAAGGTCTCGATAAATTATGCCGGCTGCCTCTGGCCTCAAACCTGAGATCCTCCTGCCTTAGCCTCCTGGATTGCTGGGACTAAAGGTGTATACCACTGTGCCTGGCTCCTTTTTTATTTTTTAAGTTGAGACAAGGTCTCGATAAATTATGCCGGCTGCCTCTGGCCTCGAACCTGCAATCCTCCTGCCTCTGCCTCCCATGTTGCTGGGATGACAGGCGTGAGCCACCACGCCCGGCTCTACCCCAGTGCTTTCTGAAGCACAGCATGGTGTTTGTGCTAGTTTTATACTCTGTGGGAGAAAGTTCTAAAATGTGCATTTGCCCTGTAACATCTATTTACCATCTAAGATATTAGGCTGAGGCAGGGGGGAAAATGATAGCTACCCCCTCCAATCTGTGCTCTCAGAGATCTGTGGCTGAGGACGGGGCTCCAGCAGCCCTGGCTGGGAAGTTATTCTCTGCAGCCCACAGGCATTACAGGAGGATTTGGGGCGCAGCGGGTGGGGATGTTCACGCCTGCCTCACCGCTCTCCTCTCCCCCCACAGGCCCTGCAAGGTCGGCTTTGACTGGTGTTGTCAGAGGTGGGTCTACTTCACCCCAGCCCTCAGGGTCCCCCAGGATGGAACCTGAGCCCCTCCCCTGCCCGATTCAAGTCCCGGCTTCTGTCTGTAGCCCTCCCGGGCCCCTCCTCACTCACCTTCCTGTTTCCCAGCAGCCCTTCCTCTGTGCCCGCCCCCACAGGACATCTGCTTTTCTAGCATCGTCCCTTTGGTGACCTTACTCAGTTCCTTTATTTCCTGCTGGGGTCCTAGGAGAGGCCGGCACCTACACCCGCACTGGCTCATCCCTGCTTGTACTGCGATCGACCCTGCCAGGTGCAGTTCCTGTGTCATCTAGAACATTCCACCAGGTCAACACGACCACACTGACTTTCTAGGTCCTCTGGAGGCGCCACCTGTCACCACGCCCCTGCGTGAACACCCCTCTCACCCCACTCTTCCCTCCACCTGTCCTCCTTGTGCCCTGATGGGCTCCAGGAACACCCCCGAGCCAGACCTGTGAGTCCCCCCCCCCCACACACAAGCCTTTCTGCCGTGCGGACCCCATCCCTCCCCTGCCCCTTTCTTCCACACGCTCTCTCCTCTTCCCTGCCAAGCCTGCCCCGCACCTCCTTTCGTCCCCGCACCCGGCCTCCTGCCATGTCCCCCTGAGCCTCCAAGGAGGGGGCTCAGGGGGCCCCATGGCTCCCCGCCCCCCAGGGCCCCGCAGCGCCCGCAGCGGGCCAGGGGAAGCGCCTGGCCGGCGCCCGAGCCGCCGAGGATGGGCAACCGCACGTGGGAGGGCTGCCACGTGGACTCGCGCGTGGACCACCTCTTCCCGCCGTCCCTCTACATCTTCGTCATCGGCGTGGGGCTGCCCACCAACTGCCTCGCCCTGTGGGCCGCCTACCGCCAGGTGCGCCAGCACAACGAGCTGGGCGTCTACCTGATGAACCTGAGCGTGGCCGACCTGCTGTACATCTGCACGCTGCCGCTCTGGGTCGACTACTTCCTGCACCACGACAACTGGATCCACGGCCCGGGCTCCTGCAAGCTCTTCGGCTTCGTCTTCTACACCAACATCTACATCAGCATCGCCTTCCTCTGCTGCATCTCCGTCGACCGCTACCTGGCCGTGGCGCACCCGCTGCGCTTCGCCCGCCTGCGCCGCGTCAAGACGGCCGTGGCCGTGAGCTCTGTGGTCTGGGCCACGGAGCTGGGCGCCAACTCGGCGCCGCTCTTCCACGACGAGCTCTTCCGGGACCGCTACAACCACACCTTCTGCTTCGAGAAGTTCCCCATGGAGGGCTGGGTGGCCTGGATGAACCTCTACCGCGTCTTCGTGGGCTTCCTCTTCCCCTGGGCGCTCATGCTGCTGTGCTACCAGGGCATCCTGCGCGCCGTGCGCGGCAGCGTGTCCACCGAGCGCCAGGAGAAGGCCAAGATCCAGCGCCTGGCCCTGAGCCTCATCGCCATCGTGCTCGTCTGCTTCGCCCCCTACCATGTGCTCCTGCTGTCGCGCAGCGCCGTCTACCTGGGCCGCCCAGGCGACTGCGGCTTCGAGGAGCGCGTCTTCTCCGCCTACCACAGCTCGCTGGCCTTCACCAGCCTCAACTGCGTGGCCGACCCCATCCTCTACTGCCTGGTCAACGAGGGCGCCCGCGGCGACGTGGCCAAGGCCCTGCACCACCTGCTGCGCTTCCTGGCCAGCGACAAGCCCCAGGAGATGGCCAGCGCCTCTCTCACCCTGGAGACCCCGCTCACCTCCAAGAGAAGCAGCGTGGCCAAGGCCGTGGCCGCCGGCTGGGCGGCCGCTCAGCCCGCCCAGGGGGACCAGGTGCAGCTGAAGACTCTGCTGCCGGCCCAGTGAACCTGGCTGGTGCGGAGCCGCCTGTCCTCAAGTCTCACCCCGTGGCCCCTTCGCCCCCTTGGTCTGGTTATGCAAATTATATGTAAATAAGGCTTGTTGATAGTCATAAGGATGGAAGAAAAGAGGGAAAGAATGGAGTTGGGGTGTCATTGGTCAACCATCCTCCTCCACCGGCACCCCTAACTATTCGACTTAACTGTCCCCATTCCTGTGCTGGGTGCTGGGGTGGCTTTGTCCTCATGGGCTCCCAGGTTCTGCCTGGGAGGGCATCATGGAGGAAGGGAGTAAATTAAGTCAAGTGTTTATACTCCAAAAGATAAAGACAAAACAAGAAAAAAAAGTTAGAGCCACGCGCAGTAGCTCACACCTGTGATCCCAGTAACCTGGGAGGCGGAGACAGGAGAATGGCAGGTTTCAGGTCAGAGGCAGCCTGTGGAATTTAGCGAAACCCTGTCTCAAGACAAAAAAAATTTTAAAAAAGGTCTGGGGAAGGATGCAGCTCAGTGGTAGAGTGCTTGCAAAGTCTGTGCAAGGCCCTGGGTTCAACCCTGGAGTACTGCAAAAAAGGAAAAAGGAGAAGGAGAAGAAGAAGAGGAGGAGGAGGAGGTGGAAGAAAGTGAAGGAGGAGGGGAGGAGGAGGAGGAGGAGCAGGAGGAAGTTAGGATGATTTCCAACAAGGAAATAAAAGTTGATAAGTCAAGGGGAAGGTAGAAGGAGAGAGTCACTGTTTTTCGGCCTCACTATGTAGCCCAGACTGGCCTCGAACTCTCCATCCTCCTGCCTCAGCCTCCCAAGTGCTGGAATTATAGGCATATGTCACCATACCTGGCCAGAGAGAGCAATTTTGAGATTTTAGATAAATAAACTTCTCCAAGCCTGGGGCTATAGCTCGGTGGGAAAGCACTTGCTTAGCATGTACAAAGCCCTGGGTTTGATTCCCAACACCAGAAAATAAAAATCAATAAACAATATTCTTTAAGTCGGGACCAACAAAGAGGAAGGAAAATGTCATAAACCAAGTGAAAGGCAATCCAGGCAGACAGCCTGTGGGTGGAGTGAGCAGGGGAGGCTTGGGAAAGAGGATATGGGCAAGAGGAAGATTATGAATAAATTCATTCCAAGGAGATTTATGCCCGGCCTTGTGCAGAGTGGGGCTGGGGATATAGCAATGACTGTGCTCTCATGGGGCTCAGGATGAACAAGTAAAAAAATAAATATAAGCTGGGCGTCTTGGCATGTGCCTCTAGTCCCAGCTACTCTGGAGGCTGAGGCTGGAAGACCAGTTGAGCCTAGGCTTCACAGTGATACCCTGTCTTGAAAAATGACAACAATAAAATGACGACAATAAAATAATGTTTGGAATTGCTAAATAGAAAGCAGAAAATTAGTGGCGCGCACCTGTAATCCAGCACTTGGGAGGTGGAGGCAGGAGGTTTGAGAGTTCGAGGCCAGGCTGAGCTAAATAGTGAGATCCTGCCTCAAAACAAAACAAAACAAACAAATAACAAAAGTGACCTGGAGTCTGATCTACATAAGGAGGATAGGGGAGAGCCCATTTAAATGACTTATAAGCAAAGACTCAAAGGCGGTGAGGCAGTCAGCCCTGTGGCAGTTGTGGGAAGAGAAGTCTAGGCAGTGGGAACTGCAAGTGCAAAGGCCCTGGGGTAGGAGGGTGTCTGGATTTTGAGGGGCTGTAGGTACAACAGTGGGGCTGGAGCAGAGGGAAGGAAATCGAGGAATGAGAGATAAGACTCCTTTCCTAAGCTGAGATAAGGCAGATTGTGCAGGGCCACATAGTCTCTATGAGGACTTTGCTGTTTACTCTGGGGTAAATGGGAATTACGAAGGGGATCTCAGCAGATGACTGATGCTATTTGACTTCAGACTTAATGGGCTCCTCCTGGCTGCTGAGTAAGGAACAGAATATAGGAGGAAGAGGCAGAAGCCAGTAGTCTGATGAAGAGATGATGGCAAATGTCTGGGCGGGTGGTGTTGGTGCTGGACAGGGTAGGTGGTGGCGATGGTGCATTGAGCAAGGGGCAGCAGTCAGCATTAAGATTTATTTTGAAGGGAGACTTTCACGGAAGCAGCACAAAGGCCCATGGGGTTGCGTAACATGAGCCCCTCACCTATTCTGGGAAAAGGGTGCCCTAGGGGCCTAAGCGGAAAGGGCTTCTGGGAATGAGCCCAGGCCCCGGTCCAGGGCAGTCACTGAAGAGGCCAAGCAAGGGCTCCGAGGTCTCATGGCCCGTGAGTCAGTGCTGGGGCCACCCTGGCTCCCTCTTTCCTCCACATCTTAGTGTCTGTTCCCATGCCCTGCGTGGCCAGGGCTGAATGCCCTGGCCCTGGGGGTCACCAGGAACAGCGGCTGTTTCATAATGAGGCGGGAGATCGGAAGGAAGCACCCAGCTCCGATGGGCCCTGCTCCCCTGGGGAAATCTTTCTCCTTTCCTCCTCTCCATGGGTGTGCAAATGGCCTCCAAAGTTGTGAAAAGCCCCCTCCTTTGAGCTCACACATGCGCACACACACACACACACACATATACACAGCCTCAGAAGAGGTTCCTGCAAACCTTCTTCAGAGAAAGGAAGAGGAGGCAAGAGGGGAGGGGAGAAAAAAAAAATGCACTCCGTGAGGAAAACGATTTTGTGGAGGAGGGGAAGGTGAAGTGGAGGGTGGGGGGAGCCCAGGGATGCACAAAATTGTTGCTTTGATGTTGGGGGCAAAGAAGAGAAGGAGGTCTGGGGTCTGGCCCACACCATCAAGTTGCTGAAATCACTCTCCTAGGAGAACCAGGTGGAAGCTGGACAGCACCCCCTCCCACCAGACCCCCATTCCCATTCATTCAATCAATCAAAATCCATCGAACATTACTGTGTGCCACGCACTCTTCCAAGAGCTAAGGAAAAAGCAGTGCCTGATGCAGCAAAGAGCCAAGGACAGCCCATCCTGAGGGGTCCTCAGCCTCCTGGTAAGTATGTGGGCCTCAGGCTAAGACCCACAGGGATTATAAGGGGGCCCTGGGCAGGGACTGAAGAAATCCCAGCTTCAGCTCCACTTTGATTACCTCTGGAATTCTGGGTAAATCCTTTCTAGCCTCTGGCCTCAGTTGGCCACTCAGTAAAATGGGAAGAGGGTTGGTTGCAAGCAGATGATGGACCTCAAAGAGGCCCCAGGCTCCCTCAAATCTTCAGTTCAGAAGGTTTTGGGAGGGGGTGTTTATATGGACTCTTGGCATTCTGGTTATTTAGAGTATCTAAGTTCAGATAGGTGGGCACTATCTTTTTTTTTTTTTGTGGTACTCGGGATTGAACTCAGGGCCTCAGGCTTGCATGCTCTGCAAGTGCTGGACCACTGAGCTGTACCCCCTACCCAATTTTTTTTACTTTTTGAGACTGCCTCTGGTCTTGAACTTGTGATCCTCCTGACTCTGCCTCCTGAGCCGCTGGGATTACAGGTGTGCACCACCACAACCGGCTTCCTTTTTTTTTTTTTTTTGAAACAGGGTCTCATTATGTAGCCCAGGCTGGGCTGGAACTCATGATCCTCCTGCCTCCGCCTCCCAAGTGCGGGGATGCCACCATGCCTGGCTACTGTCATTATCGATGAAGAAACACAGGTCCCTGGTGTTGGAGACTTGACTAGAAACACGGAAGGAGACAGAGTAGCATCTAAGAGAGCCTGGGGTGCCCGGATTCTGTGTCCCGATCCATCCCTTTCTACCCACTGCTCCTCGGCCTTCCCAGTCCTTCTGCCTCTCCTTGTTTCTCAACTACCCACCCGCACACCATCATCCAGGAATTTCTCCCAACCCTGTCCTGATGTTGTTTATATGATTTTGCTTCCCGCTGGGCAAAGAAGGATAGTCTGGGACATGTCCTTAGATTCCTTCCTGAGCCAGCTCCCTGGGGGCCCTCACCCTCCAAAGGAGGAAATGAGGCTGCTTGAGAACGGGTTTTATTAGCCAAGATGACGGGGCTGTCAACTTCTGTGGGCTGAGCACACTTGCGACACCCACTGCCCTCTCTGGGCCTCAGTCTCTTGGCGCGTTACTTGGGAAAGCGTTGGATTAACTCGTGCTTCTGAGGGTGGGGTGCATGCTTGGGCTGGAGGTAGCCCTAATACTACTCATATCCATATAGTAATAAGGGCTTAGTATATGACCGGCAGGGCTGGGACTTAGCTCAGTTGGTAGAGTGCTATGCTGCACTCTCTCGAGGACCCAGGCTCCATCCCCAGTACCCCCCAAAAAAGGACATGGCAATCCACTGACTAAAGCAATCCCAAAACAATCAGCCATTGAAAATCTTATGACGGTCTCTATGAGTTGGACCCGACTCCACGGCACATAACAACATATGACTGGCACCATTCCCAGCACTTAATGTGGTTCGTTTACTATGTTTTACACTCCACGTCCAAGGCTGGATGTAGCACAGGGACAGGGCATTTATCCAGCATGAGCAACGTGTTGTTGTTAAGTGCCATCGAGTCGTGTCCGACTCATAGCAACCCTTACAGGGTTTTCAATGGCAGACTGTGTCGGGATTGCCTCGGGAGTGGGTTGCCACGTCCTTCTCTCGCGTTTGTGGTGCTGGGAGTCAAACTCGGGATCTCAGAGACTGCAGCGCAGCGCTCTACTAACTAAGCTAAATCCCAGCCCATGAGCAATGTACTGGGTTCCATTCCCAGGAGGGAAAAAGATTTACATAGAGCCAGGTTTGATGGAGCAGCCTGTAATCCCAGCGACTTGGGAGGCGGAGGCAGGAGGATCGCGAGTTCAAGGCCAGAGGCAGCCTATATACCCGGGCAAGACTCTGTCTCAAAATATACAATTAAAAAATGGGCAGTGGGTGCAGCCCACTGATATGTGCAAGGGTTCAACATGGGTTCAACCCCCAAGTACTGAAAAAATTCACATACAAGCCTCACAACAACCCAATAAGGTAAGTGCTATTTATTGTGAGTCCTAATTTGTAAACAGAAACACTGATGTGCAGCACCACGCGGTGAGTACGGGAAGCTGGGACCGCAAGGTCTGTGTGACTACACAGCCAGCTTCCTCTTTCTCCCAGTGCGAGCTCTAAACTGCGCAGGAAGGTGTATTTGAGACTCATTAGACCTAATTAGGACTAATCAAGAGCCTCCTCTGCGCCGGGAAGCCGACTCAGAACGTGACATCACGCACAAGCGCGGTGACGTCCGCCTAGGCGGGCACGCGAATCCTTCCACGCTCCCGCGAGCCGCAGCCGTTTAACGGCACCGCCCACAGACAGCCTCACTTCCGCCGTCACATTTGCATATTCAGCGAAAGGACGCCGGGGCGTCGGCGTCGACGCGGTGACGTCAGGGCGCGCCACTGCAGAGGCCCCGAGCGTGCGTACGCACGTACGCAGGCACGCACGGCCCACAAGCGGGCGGGGGAGGAGTGGCCAGGACGGAGGTGCCCCGCCCAGTCGGCGAGGCTGCGCGTGCCCGGTGCGGCCGCCAAGATGGTGGTCGGCGCGTTTCCCATGGCGAAGCTGCTCTACCTGGGCATCCGGCAAGTCAGCAAGCCGCTTGCCAACCGCATTAAGGAGGCTGCCCGCCGGAGCGAGTTCTTCAAGACCTACATCTGCCTGCCGCCGGCTCAGCGTGAGTCTGACCTCAAGTCCCCCCAACCTTTCCATTCTCCAACCCTTCTCAGGTGGTTGCTCAGGGGATGGGCTGGTGTCCCTGACCAATCCCCGCCCGAACCGGCAAAGGGCTGTAGCCAATAGGGAGAGCTCCTGGGAGAGGGCCATGTGGCTAACCCAATAGTGTGGACAAGCGTGGGGCGGGGGCCGGACGAGGCGTTACAGCACGAGTTTGGAATGCCATCCAATAGAGGATGAAAGTTTATGGAGATTGACGTTTAGGGGAGCCAATAGTGTGGGGAACGGGGGTGAATTGGGCGGGGCTTCCACTGTGGGGAACTAGGGGGCGGGACTGAGGAGAAACCCGACTGGGATCCAGCGCCCAGAGGTCCTTGGGTGACTTTCCTCCCCGAATTCCATCTCTTTCCTCGGTTTCCCTGCTGGCCCGGGAGGCGCTTGCATATCATCCTTTTAGAAACATACGTTGCCCTAGTTTTACTCCAGGCAGCTCGCTGAGGTTAGGGGCGTGGGGGGTGGGTGAGGTCTGCGGTCTGGGGGCGGGACTTGGGATCTGGCAGAGTGGACAGCCATCCATGTGCTTATTAATGCGCTCATAACACCGCCCGTTCATTCAGTACAAAGACTGCAGGCCTCTTGCTGGGCACTGGGAGATAGCGTCAGTGTTGTTCCAGAATGGTCAGGGCGGGGGAGCTCTGGAGTTGAGAGAAGCCAGTGGATGCACGGGCATTGGGATCAGGAGGACTCTAGAGGGGAGCTGCGTGAGCTCTGATCTGAAGCACATCGTAAACCCAAAGAATGTGAGCTACGTTAAAAAGAGGACCTATGTGTTGTAGGCAGGGAGAACATAAAATAAGGGAAGTTAATGTAATTTGCTGGGTTTGGGAGGTGCCATTCATGACTCCATCCGTTACGTCGCTCAGCTCCTATCTTATGGGCGTCTGGTGTGCCAAGCCTTGAGTTGCCAGTACTTGTGCAACGGCAAGGGCCACTCCAGTCTGAGCCTGTGCCCTCAAGGAACTCACAGTACGGTAGGGACAGACCCACTGTGACAACCTGGATGGGCTGAGCTGGGATGGAGGAGCCAACTGAACGCCTGACCTGGGGTGAGGGGCCATCTGAACTGGGTCCTGAAGGGTGAGGAGGATCTCACCAGACAGCACAGTGTTGAGGCAGCGGGAGGACAATGTGCAAAGTCCAGATGGGTGAGGGGGGCCTTCCCCCCCCCCCCCAAGGAAAAAAATTTGAGAAGTCTTGGCCCTTTGGTGTTTGCTGGGGCGTCTGTCGGGCTGCAGCACTTAGGATGGAAGAGTGTCGGATTTCGTACTGACCAGCGTGCTTTCACAGTCAGATCTCTTTTCTGACCCTCACAACCATTTTGTCCCCATGTCAGAAAGGAGAGAGGAGTTCCTCCAGTGTGGAGAAAGAAAAACGCCTTGAGGGCAGGAGTGAATCGCTGCAGTCACACGGGGGGGGGGGGGGGGGGGGGGGGGGGGGGGGGGGGGGGGGGGGGGGGGGGGGGGGGGGGGGGGGGGGGGGGGGCTTGTGGCAAAGGCGGGAAATGGATTCTAGGCTCCCAGACCACATCTGTTTCCTGCCACTGCCTTTCTTCCAAACACAGACACGTCTTGTCATTGTGGTTTAGAAAATGGGAGGCTTTTTCTGTTGTGGGATTTGTTTGTTGTTGTTTTTTGGGGGGAGTGTTTAGGTTTTTTGTTTGTTTTGGTTTTTCTGAAGCAGGCTTTCATAGCTCAGGTGGCCTGGAGTTTGCTGTGTAGCCCAGGCTGGCCTTGAACTCATGATCCTCCTGCCTCAGCCTGCTGAGTGTTGGGATTATAGACATGCAGCACAAGTCTGTTTTAAAAATGACTGCTGGAAAGACGGGCGTGGTGCCGCACACCTGTAATCCCAGCCGCTCGGGAGGCAGAGGCAGGAGGATCGCAAGTTCCAGACCAGAGGCAGTCTGTGTAATTTAGCGAGACCCTGTCTCAAAAAATAAAAAAAATGGGCTGAAGGTACAGCTCAGTGGCCCAGCACTTGCAGAGCATGCAAGCTCAAGGCCCTGGGTTCAACCCCCAGTACCGCAGGGAAAAAAAAAATGACTGTTGGAGTGAAAGTGACATAGCTTTGAGTCCCTGGCCCCACCCCTTCTCAGGCTGGTCACTTTTGGCCGTTCACTTAATTCTTGTGAGCCTCAGTTCCTCTTCTGTTCGGTGGATATTATATAGTAGCACCATTTATTAGACACTTACTTTATACTGGGATATATAGTTCTCATTCCTATGGGATTGAATCACAAATTATGGTGAAGTAAATACTGTTGTTGTTTCCATTTTATGTATATGTTCCATGTGTATTTATGCCATAAATAATGGTGTGTTATTGGGAGGATTATGTGGATATAAAATGTTTAGTCAGTATTTGTCACTGAGTCATGGCTGTTAAGGAGATGTTATGGGTATAACTGAGAGGACAAAGCAAAAACCTCTCACCCCCAAGGGCCTTCTATTCTTGTGGGCAAAGCTAGTCAAAAAATAATATCAAGTGGGGTGCCGTAGTGCATACATGTAATCCCAGTGACTTGGGAGGCTGGGGCAGATGGATCGTGAGTTGGAGGCCAGAGGTGACTTGCGCAATGTAGCTAGACCCTTTCTCAAAATAAAAAACAACAGAAGGGGATCAGGTTGTGCCTCAGTGGTGGGGTGCTTGCCTTGCATAAATGAGACCCTGGGTTCAACCCCAGTACTGCAAAATGTCCCTCAAAACAAACCCCAAAAATACGAAAATTGTTGTTAGGTGTTGTCAAGTCGGGTCTGACTCATAGCAACCTGATGTACAATAGAATGAAACACTTCCTGACACTGTGCCATGTCTGACACTATGTCAGTGCTTCTCTGCTATTCATAGTTTTCAATGGCCGATTGTTTTTTGGGAGTGCATTGCCAGGTCCTTTTTCCAAACCTGCAGCACCCAGTATTCCCAGGCAGTGTCCCATCAAAGTGCTAACCCTGCTTACCTTCCAAGATCTGACGAGATCGGATACTACACCAAGGTGGTATGGCTGTAGACATGAAACCTATTAGAGAGCAATAATTTCTCTGGAGAAAAAAGTCACTCATGCAGAAGGGAGGACTATTTGAGGTTGACAGTTTAGATGGGAGGGGAGGGCAGGAGCAGTGTTGGAATCTGGAGGAAGGGTGTTTTGGTCCAAAGGATCTGCACATGCAAAGCGCCTTTGACGCAGGTGGTCAGTGGTGATGGGGAATAGGGCAGGCAGCCTGTGCCGGGCCTGTGGGCTACTGCGGATGCTTTGGCTTTCCTGAGTGAGGCAGGACGCACTGGTGCGCTCCGCTCAAGGGAGGCCCAGGATAAGAACTGGTATAGTTTTTTCTGATTAGAAATTTTTTGAATGTGGCCTTGGGGTGGAACCCAGGGCCTCACACATGCCAGGCCAGTGCCCTGCCACCGAGCCACACCCCAGTCCTGAGTTATATTTTAATAGATCCTCGTGGCAATCTCAGCATGAGGGTGAGCGCAGGGAGGAGGCTGCGCTGTCATTCAGGCAGGAGGTAAGTGGGGAGAAGGTGTCAGATTCTTGAGTCATTTTTCCTCCAACTTCTTTTTTAAAAATCAGTGTTCAGAGCAGTTACGGGAGCGGTACAGTCATTGCATATACTTCTGACCACCCAGTTTATCAGTTATTCATCTTCCACAAACATGCTTTGTTTTTTCTCTGATCTGTGTATGTTGCAATGGATGCATACTCTTTTTTTTTTTTTTCCTGTCAACTATTTGAAAATAAGTTTAGGGCATGAGGCTTCAGTCCTAAATATTTCAGCCTAAGAACAAAGACATTCGGCTGTATATCAGTACCAATATCATACTTGAGAAGTATAACATTGAGCCGGGCCTGGGGGCGCAACCCTGTAACACCAGCAGCTTGGGAGGCAGAGGCAGGAGGATCGAAAGTTAGAGGCCAGAAGCAGCCCGTGTAATTTAGGGAGACCCTGCCTCAAGATAAAAAATTTTAGGAAGGGACGATGGGTACAGGTCAGTCGTAGAGCAGTTGCAAAGTGTTTGAGGCCCTGGGTTCAACCCCCAATACTGCATTTAAAAAAAAAGTAACATTGATAGTAGTAACATTGATAATGATATTCTTTTACATATAGTTCTCCAGCTGTCCCCCAAAAGTCCTTTTAGCAATTTGTTATTATTATTTCAGTCTCTGGTCTGCTCAGGGGTCATGCCCTGCATCTGACTGTCATGCCTTTCTGGTATTTAACCTACAACACAGCTCCGCCATCCAGCCCACTGCCTGCCTTTGTAAATAAAATTCTTTTCATAACAGAGCCTTGTCCGTGTGTTTACGTGTTGTCTGGCTACAGGATGGAGCTTGTGTGGCCCTTGGAGGGGTGAAAGGAGCTTCCCTTCTCGCCCACAGGCTCCATAATGGAGCCTCTGAAAACCTAATAAGACAATTAACTGGCACATGAACTGGATTTGGGGAGTGAGGTGTGGCTCATGAACTGGATTTGGGGGGTGAGGTGTGGCTCAGTGGAAGAGCATGTGCTCAGCGTGCACAAGGTCCTGGGTGCCGTCCACAGCACCAAAAAAAACAACAACTAAACCTGAAAACCAAAGCCCCTGGATATGTTCACACTCTCTGGGAGTCCCACAGAGGGAAGATGAAGCCTAGGACCCCAGTGTAATGTGTAGTTTGTTGTTGTTAGGTGCCGTCGAGTTGGGTCCGACTCATAGTGACTCTGTATACAACAGGATGAACCAGTCCCAGGTGCTTCCCTGCTATTCATAGGGTTTTCAATGGCTGATTGTTTGAGGATTGTCTTGGGAGTGGGCTGCCAGGTCCTTCTACCGTTTTTGTAGTGTTGGGGATGGAACCCAGGGCTTCAGAGAGCACAGAGCAGCACTCTACCAACGGAGCCAAACCCCAGCCCAAGCTCGGGAGGTGGGGAGTGTGTATCCATCCTCTGGGTAAGCCAGAGGGGAGGGGCACGTGCAGCAGCCTCGGAAGAGCGAGTGTGTGATTGCGAAGGGGGGAGTGGGCCGCAGCTGAGCAGATGATCGCCTAGCTGGCCTGGATATGAAATTCTGGTCCCTTCTTTGGGTGTCGATCATCTTGACAGGCAGGTGTTCCGGGGAGTTTTTGTGACAGCCTGTTTGCCTGTGGAGAGAAGCAGGAGACTCAAGGGGTCCCGGCCTCAGTTAGCTGGCAGCATAGCAGTGAGGCACATCTGGAGATGGTATTTCCTAGACACCCCCCCCCGCCCCCCCCCCGTCTTCTGAACACTTCTCCTGGCTGGCTTTGGTGGGTTTCTTTGGTGGGAGCACCACGGAAGAGAGGGTGTCCTGAGCCAGCCCTCCCGGGCCGTGTGCTCCAGCGTCTGTGGAGGGAGCCTGGCCCCCGGGTCAAGGTGCTGAGCACTTTCTCTCTTAGTAGAGTGAGCGGTGTAGGTGTTTGGAGGTGACAGCCGGTAGGATGTCCCATGTGTCCCGTGAGAGTACAGGCCGAGACAGGCAATTGAGCAGAAGAGACCTGGGGTGGTGTTGGAGACAAGTCTCGTGGCCGGTGGCCAGACAATGGCGTGCGTGGTTCTTCTTCCCTAGGTCTTCATCTCCTCAAGCTGCTGATCCCCCTTTGCCGTGGTGCAGTTGGGATTTCCCAGAGGGCAACTGGGCCTTCTCCCAGGTCCCGCCTCCCTCCTGAGCTGACCCACGGTCAGCCCTTGCCTGAGTTCCTGTGACTCAGCAGGGTGGACTTGGCTGTCTTCTCATGGAGCGGGCTGGAGCCTTGTGTGACAGCCTGCGCCGAGAAAGTTGGTGCGCGAAGCCCGGCCTCCCAGCGTCAGCCAGGTTTCCACGGGGAGGAAGCTGAAGCAGCAGGGCACTTAAGGGTGAGCCTGGAACTGCACAGTGTCATTTCCACCATGCCATCCATCAGAGCAGCTGCCGGCGCAGGCCAGAGGGAGTGTGGGAAGGACTGCACAGAGGGGGATGCAGAGGGGCCCCAGAGACTGGTGTCATCTGTCACTGAGTGGGCACTCTTGGGTGTGGATCTTGGGGCCACCACTTATCTGCTATGTGACATTGCAAAGCAGCTTGACCTCTCTGAGCCTCTGTTTCCATGTTTATCCGGCAAGAGTGACCACAGAGCTCAGATCCTGGGATTCTTGCACAGGTGCTGCAGGGCGGTGGCTGTGAAGCCCTGGCCCAGAGCGTGCAGATCTGGTGGTCGGTACTGACTGGAGAACCCAGTCTCCTCCTGGGTGGGCGATACAGCCTGGAGGCTAACCTGCGCCCTTATGAAGGTTTCGTGTATCAGGGTGCGTTCTGAGGGAATCACTGCTGGCCTAAACCTCACCGTCCTCTGTACTGTGTAGCACTCACTCCGAGGCGCAAATATCCTCCACACAACAGGCCCTGGCATGCTGTGAGTTCAGTAAACGCTGTGGCCCAGAGCCTCCACTGTGTGTGTGTCCACCTCTACCAGCTTCCATGTAACACCTGGAGCAAGCGACTTAACCTCCCCGGGCCTGTTTTGCAGTCTGTCAATTGCATTGCATTGTCAGTTCCGTGAGTTAGTAGTTCATAAG
Source organism: Pedetes capensis (assembly GCA_007922755.1). Lineage (NCBI taxonomy): Eukaryota > Metazoa > Chordata > Mammalia > Rodentia > Pedetidae > Pedetes > Pedetes capensis. The sequence continues at coordinate 223,929 of VMDO01000329.1, read as the reverse complement.
GCATGAACAGTATCTGCCCCCCACCTTTGGTGCTGGGATCAAACCCAGGTCTCTGTGCCCCTAAGGGCCTGGCATGGGAAACGCACCCTCCCTGAGGAGTGCCCTCTCTCCCCAGGCCTTGGAGAGCTCCCGACAGCTTTCCGACACCTGTGGGCCCACAGTAAAAAATTGTGTTCTTTTCAAAGAAGCAGACACCATGAGTAAGAGTCAGCAGAATTGGAACACAGCAGATCAAGACCTGCAGATGTTGCGCATCATGGAGTTATCAGATGTGGATCTAAAATACCTAAGTTTATATGTTAAAAGGATAAAAGAGAGGGATAATAAAACACAAGTAGAATTAAAAATTGCCTGGAAGTTGGAAAAAGAACCAAGGAGAACTTCTAGAAATGACAGATGCAGCAGTTGATGTTCACAACTCGATAGAAAGGCTAGGGCTGGAGGTAGCTCAGTGGTAGAGCACTTGCTTAGCGTGCACAAGACCCTGGGTCCTTTCCCCGTCACACACACCCAAGTAGAAGGTTATGCAGTGGATTAAACAGCTGCCAAGAGGATGGGTAAGCCAACAGGTAGACAATCCAAAGGACAGATGTGGCTTTGTGGGACGCTCCCCGGAGTTGCCCCTAAGTGCCACCAGCATGTCCTGGCTCAGCCGACCTGAGGAAGGGCTGGATGTTTTTATTTTAAACATTTTCCAGAGTGGGCTCTCACATGGGCCAGTGTTTGAAAATCACTTCCCGGGAGTCTCTTCATATACTCTCCAGACTCCAGACTGTCACATCAGTGCTGGTACACGACCGCCAGGCTGCTGCTGGTGACCGCCAGACATTTTTATTCTGCCCTATGAAGGAAGCATTTTGAGCATTCTCTCCTGACATCTATATGTGTGTGTTTAAATACATATTATTTGCCAGTCATGTATAGTTCTGACGTATCACATATGACTATATTATGTGTATTGAAAAACATACATAGCCAGGTGTGATGGCGCACGCCTGTAATCCCAGGAAGTCTGGAAGCAGAGGCAGGAGGATTGTGAGTTTGAGGCCAGAGGCAGCCTGCATAATGTAACAAGACCCTGACTTATAAGATAAAACATGGGCTGGGGGTACAGCTCAGTGGTACAGCTCTTGCAAAATATGTGCAAGGCCCTGGGTTCAACCCCCAAGTACCACAAAAATTAATAAATAAAGGGATGACATTAACAATATTTTAAAGTAAATTTATACTTTTATTTATGCTCCCTTCCCCAAATAGTTTTGCTCTCACACAAAAAATACTCTCCTAAGCAGGGCGTGGTGGTGCACGCCTGTAATCGCAGCGGCTCAGGAGGCAGAGGCAGGAGGATTGCAAGTTGGAGACCAGAGGCAGTCTGCATCATTTAGCAAGACCCTGTCTCAAAAAGTAAAAAAGATGGGCTGGGGGTGCAGCTCAGTGGTCCAGCACTTGCAGGGCATGCAAGCGTGAGGCCCTGGGTTCAACCCCCAGTACCATAAAATAAAATAAAATAAAGTAAAATAAAATAAAATACTCTCCTATACAGACCTTGTTAGATGAATTTGGAAACTCTTGGTGTGGTGACAACTGTCGCAGGTGGGGAAGACCAAAGCAGGGTGTCAGAAGTGGAGCCCAGTGCTGCTTGTTTTCCTTTCCATGCATCATTCCCCAGAGGCATTTGTTGGAATTTGCTTTTATACTCACTGTTAAATCTTCGGTTGGGAACAGAAGTCTTTTTAAGAAGCCCTTGTGACCAGGTGTGGGGCTGTGCTGGTAATCCCCCAGCTACTGGGGAGGCTGAGGCAGGAGGATTGCGTGAGAGTTCAAGGCCAGGCTCAGCTAGTGAGACCCTATCTCAAAATAAAAACTTTTTAAAAGGCTGGGGTGAGGCCGGGCGTAGTGGCACACGCCTGTAATCCCAGCGGCTCGGGAGGCGGAGGCGGGAGGATCGCAAGTTCGAGACTAGAGGCAGTCTGCGTAATTTAGCGAGACCCTGTCTCAAAAAAAGTAAAAAAAAAATGGGCTGAGGTACAGCTCAGTGGTCCAGCACTTGCAGAGCATGCAGGCGCGAGGCCCTGGGTTCAACCCCCAGTACCGCAAAAAAAAAAAAAAAAAAAAGGCTGGGGTGTGGCTCAGTGGTAGAATGCTTGACTTAGCATATTCAAGGTCCTGAGCTCCATTCTTAGCACCACAAAAGAAAGATACATAAGTACATAAAATCAATAAGTAGTTATGTAAGCCCTCTGAGTTCCTGTGAGGGGTGCTTGATTTGCAACCTAGAACATGGGAGAGTCTACTTGCTGGAGCTGCAGGCAATACTCTGAGTGGACAGTAGAGGGCGCCCGTGTCGGCCTTTCTGAGACCAGCTGGAGCTCTGGGGATGCTTGACCACTGAGAGGCACCAGAGGCCATCGGTGTAGCTGGCCCCATGTATTTCCGTATGGGCCCGTGCTCTCTGTAGTTTCTTGAAAACCCAGCCAGTAAATCATCAAACCTCAAGTCAGATCAATTGTTGGCTTTATCCTAAGCCCCGAGGAAGGCACTCTGTGGTTGGTTTTGTGGCTGACCTGTTGGCATCTGTGACTTGGGGACCTCTTTCGGTTTCGCCATTTTGTGTTCAGGCAATTCTCCTCATGGCCTCAAAAGGGCTGCTGGAGCTCTAAGCATGGTGCTTTTATGCTTCACAGAGAGGAAGCTCTTGCAGGGGATGGTGTGTATGTGAGAGACACTGCCAGGTGGAGAATTATTTCCCAGAAGCCCCAGGATACTCCCCTCACTGCTGGTTTACCAGACCCACTTCATGTGCCATGCACTGCTGCTGGGAAGGGGAGTTCAGGGTGATGAGTATCGGCCCCTTCCCCAGCCCTCAGTGTTTTTATTTGTTTGTTGGTTGGTTGGTTTTTGTTTGTTTGTTTGTTTTTGCAACAAGGTTTCACTGTGTAGCCCAGACTGGCCCCAAACTCAAGATCCTCGTGCCTCAGCCTCTTGCCTGCGGGGAGAATGGGCATGTGCAAGGAAATCTTCCTCCTAAGGTGGTTTTCTTGCCTTCGTATGCATTGATTTGTTCTCGCCACACCCCACAAATGATTGCCCCCATTCCCGTTGCCTCACAGAGAAGCAGCTAGGGCTGTTAAGTGACCTTCCTGGGCACTCAGTGGGTGCACGCTGCTGCTAGGATTCCCAGGCAAGGAGTTGGGCTCTTTTGCTGCCTTAACCACAGCTCTCTAAGGTTCAACTCCAGCCCTAGTCCTGTGGCTAAGTCTGCCCCTGGACATCTTCAGTTCACACACAGTCCGGGAAGGAGTCAATGTCCCTGCATGGCCCTGCCTAAGATCCCCATTTTACTCCAGGCACTGTAGCACACATCTGTAATTCCAGCACCTTGGGAGGCAGAGGCAGGAGGATCGTGAGTTCAAGGCAGCCTGAGTAACTTAGCAAGACCCTGGCTCAAAATAAAAAATGGGCTGGAGGTGCAGCTCAGTGGTAGAGCGCTTGCGAAGTATGTGTGAGGCCCTGGGTTCAGTCCCCAAGTACCACTTAAAAAAAAAAAAATCCCCATTTTGCAAAAGAGGAACCCAAGGTGCCGAGTTGTTTGCAGATGTTGCCAACAGCCACAGTGAGTAGCAGAGGCAGGACTTGAACCCAGAGCGCACTGAGGCCTTACCTGTCCAAGAGCTGCTTTTCTGAGCCTCTTGAACTCTAGCTACCCGCCATGCTCAGCTGCCTCTGCATGTGTGCGGGGAGGAATGCTGGGTTATTCTCTGGGGCGTGGCCCTGCTGCTCTGTGGTCATTGGGAGCCTGTGTCCTTTACTCGCTCAGCGTGTGTGTATTTAGTGCCAGCTCTGCCAGGAGCTGTGCTAGGAGGAACGACCAACCCAGCGATTAACAGACAGACAGAAACGCCGGCTGTTGGGTGGCTCGCGTTAGAGGGTATTGGTTACCTGACCGCGTGGCGCCGGCACAGCCAGGGGCTTTCTCCCAGTGCTTCCCGCCACATTCCCAGGTTGATTCTCAGTGGCCCAGCCTGGCTCACACCCCCTTCCCTCAACCAATCACTGTGGCCCAGGGAATGCAATGCTCCAATTGGCCAGGCCCAGAGGAGGGCGGAGCTTCCCCTGAACCCCTTGGACCAGGAGTAGGGAAATAGGTTTCCCCAAGGTGCTTGGCAGGCAGAGCCGGCCCTGTCCCCTGGTGGGTGGCACAGTGCACATCACTGCTGTCTTAGGAGGGATGGAGGGAGGTGGAGGAAGCTCCTACCATTGTTGGGGCCTCCACAATTCTGCTAGCACTTGGGAAACCCTAGAGGTAAGGGGTTTTTTGTTTGGTTTGGTTGTTGTATTTTTTGTTTTCCTTTAAAGAAAGGGTCTTACCACATAACCCAGACTGGCCTCAAACTCTCTATATCGCCCAGGCTGGCCTTGAACTTACAACCCTCCTGCCTCAGCCTCCCGAGGGTCAGGATTACAGGAGTGTGCCACCTGAAGGTGCGCCAACCGGAAAGACTCTTGGTTTTACTTGAACAGTCCAGCTGTGTAGCCCAGGCTGGCCTTGAACTCAGGATCCTCCTGTCTTCTGAGTCTTGGCCCCGAAGCCCCAAGCCAGAAGAACAAGCTTTAGGGCAAGCTTTAAAGTGACTGGAACTCATCCAGGGAAGGACAGCCAAGATAGGGGCTGACTTCGAGCTGTGCTTGCCCTGGGTGATGACTTATTAACAGATCGTAACAGTTCATTATCTTCACAAATTAGCCATTTTATTAGGGAGTTTATGGATTATCCTGGCTCTGTGAGTGAGGAGCTACGTCAGAGCGAGAAGCAAGTTCCCTGAGGCAGCACAGGATAAGAAATCAAGTCCCACTGGCCCCCACACTCCAGTTCCAGTTAGTTATGAATATCTGATTTTTTCCTCTTTTTTTTTTTTTTTAACTTTTTGAGACAGGGTCTTGCTAAATTATGCAGACTGCCTCTGGTCTAGAACTTGCAATCCTCCTTCCTCTGCCTCCTGAGCCACTGGGATTACAGGCATGCACTAACACCGGGCTATATCTGATATTTTGTATGTGTCTTTTTTCATCAAGATACAGTAACTATGTAATACAAAGCACAGATCTAAACAGTTTGGGTAATTAGTGCTGATCAGCGCAGGTAACCATGTAGACTCTTATCCAAAGTATAAAACATTTCCCTCACTCCACAGAGTTCTCTCCTCCTCTACCCTATGCCCCACTGTCTGACTTCTCTCACTATTAAGTAGTTCTGTCCGTTGTTAAACTTCGTATAAATGGGATCATACCATATGAACTTGATGCGTAACTTTTATTCACATGATGCCTTTGAAATATCCGTTGTTGCATGTGTGGACCGAGCCAAATGAGTTCCCAGCCTGGGCCACACAGTGAGACTCTGTCAAGAGTATGTGGGACGAAATCGCCCTCTACTTCTGCTTCCAGGGCTCCCTTCTCCCCTCCATGGAGGCAACTACTGTAATCTTGCGGACTTTCCAAAAATAAAAACAAAACACTAAATGCACAGTATGCATTTCAAGCCAACATCAGTGTGTGCCATCCCCACCCCCATCGCCATGGTGAGCAGCAAACAACATGTGCCATGCCAGCCTCTTGGTTGCCCCCGAGTGCCATCCAGGGAGGACTGTCCATCACCACGTTGAAACAGGTTCCCTTACTCCTTAGTCCCAGACCGTGTAAGGTCGTGGGTTGTCCAGTAGGGACTTCCTGGCTTTTTTTTTTTTTTTTTTTTTTTTTTTTTTTTTTTTGGTACTGGGGGTTGAACTCAGGGCCTCGTGCCTGCATGCTCTGCAAGTGCTGGACCACTGAGCTGTACCCTCAGCCCATTTTTTTTTTTTTACTTTTTGAGACAGGATCTCGCTAAGTTACACCGACTGCCTCTGGTCTCGAACTTTCGATCCTCCTGCCTCCACCTCCCGAGCCGCTGGGATTACAGGTGTGCACCACTGCACCCGGCTCCTCCTGGCTTTTGATGGTTGTAAAGTATAGTGCGGAACTCCTGTGGCCTGGCCAGCAAGGCCCTTCGCCCTGTGTGGGGGAGTCTGTCGGAGGTCATGGAGGCAGAACGCTGATTTGGGTGTGGACACTCACGTGTGCCATTCCGGCGTGATAAGCTTCCTTCCTCACCGTGCAGCGTGGTGCCTGTGCCCTTTTATCTTTTTCCTTGGGCCTAGTTTTATTCCTTATTTAGTTATTTATTGTTTTTTTGAGACAGAGTGTCACTGTGTAGCCCAGGCTGGCCTTGAGCCCACGTCGGTCCTCTTGCTTCAGCCTCCTGAGCACTGGGGTCACAGGTGTGCACCACCATACTGGGCTGTTTGGGACTCGTTTTGGACTAAGAGAAGAGTCACAGAAATGCCCCAGAAAGTTCCTGCAGCCCTCTCCCCTGCCTCCTGGATGACTCCATGCTCTTGAAGTGCAGGACAGACAGACCGAGGAAGTTAACGCATACTCGTCACCGTTAACCAAGCTGTAGGTCTCCTCACGGGGCACGGTCTTCTGCCTCCTGTCCCTCAGCTCACCCAGTAACACGTATTGCATGTAGTTGCCATGGCTCTTTCCTTGCTTTAACCTGTGACAGTTTCTCAGTCTTATTTTATTTTTTTTTTGTCTTTTGTGACCTTGACCCTTTGAAGCGCACTGGTCAGTTACTTTGTAGAATGTCCTGTCCTTCAGTTTGAGTCTGTCTGATGGGTTCTCATGGTTGGAAGGAGATTCTGTACTTTTGGCAGCAATGCCACAGAAATGATGATGTATCTTTCCCAGTGGACTTTATCAGGGAGCCATGGTGTCAATATAGCTTGTTACTGAAGATATTGATTTTGATCATGTTGCTAAACTGGTACCTGCTAGCTTTGTCCTCTGTAAAGTCACTGTCCTTTTCTTTGTAGTTAGTGAATATCTTGGTGAAGATACTTTGAGACTATGAAAATAGACTGTTTTCCCCAATAATTTTAGCATGCATCCATGGTTGTTTTTGTTTTGTATTACTTAGGGGGCTGAGTCCAGGTCCTTGTGCCTACTTTGCAGGCGCTCCACCACTGAGTTGCGCCTCCAGCCCTTTGTTTGTTTTTGAGCTTGAGTTGAGGTCTCGCTGAGTTGCCCAGGCTGCCTCTGGGTTTGAACCTGCGAGCCTCCTGCCTCTGTCTCCTGAGTCACTGGGATTATAAGCGTGCACCACTGTGTCTGGCTGGCTGTCCTTGCATCTTGTCTGTAATAGTTTCTATTGTGATATTTGCCCAACGTTGATATTCTATTTCCTTTGATCAATAGATAGATATATAGATACACAGACAGAAAAAGAGACAGGTACATATTTTTGTGATGCTGGGATTCAAACCAGAGCCTTGTCCATGATAGGCAAGTGCGTTACCACTGAGCTCTATACCCAGCCTGTCCTGCTCCATGTCTTGTTTGAAAGTCTACTGTAAGAAGTGCTGTCCTGGCTGGATACAGTGGTGCACACCCTCACTGAGGCCCTGGGTTCGATCCCCAGCACTGCAAAAATGGGAGAAGGACGTGGCAGCCCACTCCCCAAACAATCAGCCATTGGAGCCCTATGAATAGCAGAGAAGCACTGACAATAGTGTTTTGCCTGTTGTAAGTAGGGCGGCTGTGAGTCAGACATTGACTTGACAGCACCTAACAACAACAAACAGGCACTTAAGGAAAGAACCTGAGATCATTCTGGCAAGCTCCCAGCCTGAGTGGCAACATTGTGCTCCTATTTAGAAGAAAGCCTTACATTCCCACAGTCCAAGCCAGGGACAGATGCTATCCTGAGATGAGAAGGTTCTGGTTGTCCTTCGTGCAGTCTTCGCGCTGTGACTTCTTGTCCTTGAGGACGACCTGGAATTTTATCTGTGGAAGTCGCAGTAGAAGGCGTATCGCTTCCCACAGCAGCTCCACTTGCCTTTAAGGTCCAGGGCCACACCACCACAGCGCCTCCGCACCTCCATGCGGATCACTTGCAGGCACTCTGAGGGCCGGAAGCAGCTCAGTGTTACCAGGGAGCACGGAACAAGGGTCCAGGAGGCCGGCAGCAGCAAAACCTTGGGCTGTTTGTGTTCACGTATAAAAGATTTTATACCTGCCGGGCGCGGTGGCACGCGCCTGTAATCCCAGCGGTTTGGGAGGCGGAGGCAGGAGGATTGCAGGTTCAAGACCAGAGGTAGTCTGCATAACTTAGTGAGCCCCTGTCTCAAAAAGTTAAAAAAAAAAAAAAATGGGCCTAGGGTGCAGCTCAGTGGTTTAGCACTTGCAAAGCATGCAAGCGCGAGGCCCTGGGTTCAACCTCCAGTACAAAAAAAAAAAAAAAAAAAGATTTTATACCTGACACAGAAGTTCCAGTAGACAGGTAGACAAAGTTTATGAGAAGATAGTACACCTTCGTGAAGTGAGGGCAGATAACAGAGAAGAGTTCCTGCATGTGCTTAGTACTGGGGAGCGAAGGTCAAATGTGGTTTTTATTTGAAGTTTGAGTCTTCAGGGGAAGAAAATAAAACATTTCACACCTGGCGTCTGTGCCCAGAATGGATTAACGCACTCCATAGTATCTTCAAAGCCTGCATCCATACCACTGTAGCGTCCCATTCCATCAGATCTCAGAAGCTAATACGATCAGGCCTGGTTAGTCCTTGGATGGGAGACCGCCTGGGAACACCAGGTGCTGTAGGCTTGGGAGACAGACCTGGCAACCCACTCCCAAAAATCAACCCACCGTTGAAAACCCCATGAATAGCAGAGAAGCACTGACAATAGTGTTCCGCCTGTTGTATGAAGGCTGGCTATGTGTCGGACACCAACTTGATGGCACCTAACAAGAGATGTCTTCAAAGGAACACGCTCTCAGGCAGACATTTCCAAAGGCTCAGAGTCCAGACAGCTACCAATCTTGATAAGGGAGCAGAGTCCACTAAACAATGTCCTGATCAGTTGCTGGGGGTGGCGTTTTTCTCGCACCACCTTTAGCATCCTTTGTGGCTGGACACAGGAGTTATTTTTAATCGTCTCTTCCCTCTGTGGCCGGTAAAGACTAAGCTCACCAACTTAACATCAGCAGAGTCTGGCAGAGCTAGGAGGGGAGGCTGCGGCCTGGGTCTGCCTTGAGACACCTCTCGCACCTCCGTCCAGTTGAGCTTTTGCCTCCTTGACGGGTACTGCCCCTCTGCCTTCCCAGACCCCAACACCATCCTTTCCCTAAAGCACACTCACCCTCCCTAGCAGGCTTAGTTCTGTTCTGGTTTATTCTCTTCCATTCCATTCGTTCTTATTTGCTCCAGCTTTATTGATGTGTCGTTGATCTCTGCTGCATAATTTAATAGTGTTGTTTTGGGGTTGTTCCCATGCCGGGGTCGAATGCAGGGCTTTGCACACGCTAGGCAAGTGCTGCGTCCCTGAGCTGCATCCCAGCCGCCGTGTGGGAAGCTTTGATAGACGTGTACATTGGGAGGCCATCACCCTCGGTGTAGACTTGTGCCCTTCGTCGTCCCAGGCCCTTCTTCCCCACTCTCCCAGCGCCCGCCACCTGCTGACCTGCTGGAGATGAGTTGGCATGTTCTCGAATTTTATACAAATGGACATACACAGTATGTATTTTTAAATATCTTTAAAGAACTGCTGATCATGATAAACCAAATTGATTTTGTAGCTCACAGTCAGACCTGCAGTTTTTAAGGAAGCACATTCAGAGAACTTGCATCCCCAAGCTACCTCCCTCACTCATCTCCCCTCCGAAGACCTGCCCCCCCCCCAGCCCCATGCCCTATGCTCACCCTGGGATTGGTTCAGGGGGAGCATGGGAGGCACGGGCTGCCCTATGCAGGGCGGCTGCAGCAGGAGGACGCCTGCAGAGGAGAAGAGAGGGTGTGGGGCATGGACCCTGGCCTAGATACCGTGTTGGGGAGCCTTGGGCAAAGGGAGGGCCCTAGTACGTGAGAAAAGGAGGAGCTGGGCCGTCCTGGTGGGGTGGGCCCTGAGCCCTATCTCACTGGCTGCTGGCAGGGTGCACTGGCTCTCACCAGCCTGCAGCAGCGAGAGTTCCTGAGAAAGATGCAAAGGGCCTCCAATCCAGCTGGGGAGCCTGTCGACCCCATGCAGATTAGCCCACGGCACCTTTGCCATTGCCACTTGGCTGCAGGTTGCCAGATCGCATCCTGGACACTTACGCGCTGTGTCAGTTCATCTTGCTTGTCAACTTGAGTGGATTGAGGCGCACCTAGGAGGTTGCTAAAGCCCCCTCTGCATCTGTGGAGGCCTCCCAGAGAGGACTCCCTGAGGGGCGAAGACCTGCCCTGAATGTGGGTGCAGATGAAATAGGAGAGGCAAGGGGACAGTCCTCGGGGCAGGCATCCTCCTCGTCCTCCCCCTCACTTCTCTGTTTCCTGGTGAGAGCTGCTCTGCTCTGCCACGCCCCCGCCATGACAGGTCCACCCTCTGAAACCATGAGCTGGATAAACCCTTGTCACTTTTAAGTTGCTTTGTTAGGTATTTGGTCACAGGGACAAAAAAGTAGCTGACACAAAAAATCAGTACCAGAGAAGTCTCGTGGTTTCTGACTACCTGCCAGTGTGCTTCAGAGGCCGTTGGCCCTGGTTTATGGGGGGACTTGAAAGACTTTAGAGAAGCCATTGAAGGCTGTCAGCAGAGCTCGAGGGGAGCAAGGTCCTGTCTCATAAAACCCAAATCAAAGGAAGCAAATGAGAATCTCTGTCGATGCTGGCCACGAGGTGAGATCCACATGGGCTTTCCAAAGGGAGGAGATGGTGCTCTGTGGAGCAGGCCCCACCCAGCCTGGGGCTTCCCACTCACTGTCTCTCTGGAACCCTTCATGTCCCATAATACCCCCTCGCACTCCCCAAGCCCTTAAAGACAGAGCTTTGAAAGGAGAAATCACCAAGTCACCTTCATTTTTCCTCAGGGCTGACTTTGAATAAATCTCTTTCCTTCCACCAAAAAAGAAAAAAAAAAAAAAAAAAAGAAGAAGGGAATTTAGCAAAGTCACCAGGTGGAAAGATGTTACTATCATAGAAATGACTCGGAGATTCTCTGGAATTCCAGGCAAAATCCAGGCCCATGGCTGTCTCCTTGGGGCACATTCACACAGGCACAGGAAACTGTGGAACAGCACCCCGCAGGGCTTCCCCTCCAGCCTCAGTCACACCACATGGAAGAGGCGTCCTTGGTGTGGGTCGTTCATTGCCATTGCTCTGACTCGGCCTGTGATCGGAGCACAAAGGACCTCATCATCACCCTTAACAGCCCACAACACTGGATGAGGATGCTCAGGCCGGGGGACGGACAGGCCACCTGGCCTGTCAGAAGGGGCCAGGGACCCGGAGGGAACAGCTGTGTCTGGGTAGAAGCTGGCTTCCAAGTGAAAGACTCAGAGGGGATGAGCAGTCCGTGCTTATTACTGGATGTCGGGGCTGCTGCGAGGTCGGGGTTCAGATCCCCACCATTGGGCGGGGAGTTGAGGTGGGTCGAGGATGAGGACTAACTCACCACCTTGCGGTCTGAATGCTGTGTTTTCGTGCTGCATGTGACTTTTATTAGCAAACAAATGGCAGTCTGGGGCTTTTGTTTGGTTTTTTTCCTCTTTATTTTACCCAGTTCTTCTGATTGCTGTGCGGAGGACATTTGCAGGGAACTGGGCTGGGCAGGGACCTGTTTATGCATTAAAGAAGAAAACAGTGAAGCTGGGCACAGTGGCACATGCCTGTAATCCCAGTGGCTCGGGAGGCAGAGGCAGGAGGATGGCAAGTTCGAGGCCAGAGGCAGTCTGTGTAATTTAGCAAGACCCTGTCTCAAAAAGTAGAAAGATGGGCTGGTGGTACAGCTCAGTGGTCCAACACTTGCAGAGCATCCAAGCGTAAGGCCCTGGCTTCAACCCCCAGAACAAAAAAAAAAAAGAAGGAGGAGGAGGATACAATGAGCATCACATCACATATGTGCCTGGCCTTGTGCAGTTCTGTGCTGGGGACGCCGCAGTGACCCTGTAGCCCTGGGCTCTGCAGTGCGCTGGAGTGGGGGGAGTGCGGAGGTGGCCGCCACTCCTGGGGGCACCGGGCACCTTGAAGGGAATGCACAGTTCATGTTCCTCCTTTCAGGAGGTCAGGGAGGGGACATCGGTCAGTGCTGGGACAGCACCTCAGCCAGGATGGTGGAAGCAGGTGCCGGAGAGACATTCAGGAGGCAGAACGGACCGGGCACGGGGCTGAGGAACTATGTGGGGGCATGTGGGGTGAGGCCCAGGCATCAGGCCCCGGGACAGGGTGGACGTGGTTGGAGCTGGGCTGAACCTGGAGCTGGGCCCTCAGTGCTCAGGGTACAGCGTCTGGAGGGCGTCTGGGTCATCTGAGCCTGTCTTGTATTGCTTTATCAAAATATCGCAGATGGGGCAGTTTTTCATGAAGAAAAATCACGTGGCTCGTGATTGTGAGAGCCTGGTGCCACTGCCGGAGCCTCCATGCTGTCCCGGCAGGGTGCACCAGGGAGACAGGATGGGGCGCATGGCATCCTTTATCAGGAAGCTGCGCCTGAACAGTACTGAGCTGCTGAGGCGGGCAGAGCCCTGGCAACCTAATCACCTCCTGACACCAACACCAACACTGACACCGACACCCTGGTGCTGCGATTAACTTTCCAGCGCAGGGCCTCAGGCGATGTGGGCAGCCCACAGCTCAGGTCGTCCTGGAGGAGGCGCCCCTAGGTCCTGTCCTGGCCCCTCCCAGCTGCCCCTTCTTCCCAGCCCTCCAGGGCTTGCTTCCTGCACCCCGAATCTGACCCCCAGCCTCTGTCCTGGAAGCTCTCACGCACCCCCTCTGGCTTTGTATCCTGAGTCTCAGGTGTCCCCTGACGCCACTGCCATATGTGCACAAGACCCGCCATGGCTCACTCGCCGCCCCATGCGCGCTGTCTGCGCTGGCCAGCAGAAGCCACTGCTGTCTCCCTGTGCCACTCGGGCTGCAGGACGTGAAGGGGGCGGTGACAGGGCAGGTCCAGCTCTGGGCTCTCAGGTCATCACACAGGGAGGTGGGTGTCATCGGAGCAAGGAGACATCACCAGGTGCCACCAGGCGGGTGCCATTGCCCCTGCCCTACAGAGGCAGCTCAAGGCAGCTCCCAGTGTCCGTACAGAGGCGGCTCAGAGCAGGGTGGCATTGCCCGGCCAGCATGCCAGCAGGGCACTGAGACCTCAGTGTGGAAAAGACCCCAGCACACTGTGGCCTAAGCTCCGTTCAGCTGAGACAAGGACTGGCGACTGGTGGCTGAGAATGAAGGCCAGGCCTCCACGCAGCCCCTCCTCCTGGGGTCTCCCCCTAGCGCTAGCAGAGCTGTCAGTTTCACTGCCCCGACCCTGTGAGGACGCTGGGGAATTGCACAGCTTCTAGGGCATGTTCAGGGCCACAGGGAAAATGTTTCTTCATAAATTTAAGGGGCTTTGTTTTTTCAATTTTCGCAGTGCCTGGGGGCTGAACCCAGTGCCTTGTGCTCTACCAGTGGGCTGTTCCTCCAGTCCATTTCTTATTTTGGGGGCAGAATCTCCCTAAGTTGCACAGATTGCCTCTGGCCTCACACCTCACACTCGCAATCTTGCCTCTGCCTTCCGGCTCACTGGGCTAACAGGGTCAGACCAGGCGCAGGTCTCGCTTAAAGAGACCCCCTGCCGCGCTCGATCGCTGGCCTCTCCGGCTGCCGCGCCCCCTCGGCGCCCGCGGGGCGGAGGGTGGGGTGGCCGGCGAGCAGCGCCTGACGCCTCTCTCCCCCTGCAGTGTACCACTGGGTGGAGATGCGGACCAAGATGCGCATCATGGGCTTCCGGGGCACGGCCATCAAGCCCCTGAACGAGGAGGCGGCGGCCGAGCTGGGCGCCGAGCTGCTGGGCGAAGCGACCATCTTCATAGTGGGCGGAGGCTGCCTGGTCCTGGAGTACTGGCGCCACCAGACGCAGCAGCGCCACAAGGAGGAGGAGCAGCGCGCCGCCTGGGACGCGCTGCAGGACGAGGTGGGCCGCCTGGCGCTGGCGCTGGAGGCGCTGCAGGCGCAGGCGCAGGCGGCCCCCGCGCAGGGCGCCCTGGAGGAGCTGCGCGCCGAGCTGCGGGAGGTGCGGGCGCAGCTCCGGGCAGCCGCCCAGCCGCCCGAGCGCCAGACGGCAGCCTCGACCCAGGTGGCGGCCTCAGCCAAGAAATAGGAGGAGGCTACTCAAGCCGAACTTGGATTGGCCACGTGTGCGCCGACGTGGCCGCCTCCCGGCTCCGCCCCAGCTGCGTGCAGCCGCCGGGATCTTGATGCCAGGTTGCATTCGGTTCCCCCCTGTTGAGACCGGTGCTACCTCTCACTGGGGCCACGCCCTGCAGGTGGAGGTCCGACCTCTGACTCATTGGCACCGCCCAGCGGTTCTTCCCCCACCTCTGCCCGCCCACCCACCAGGTCTGGCCGGCAGCACATCGCAGACCTGTTCTGGCAAAAGTGAAATGGAACCAGGGTTTTCTTTCGCCTGTCACCCTGCTCCCCATGTCCTTGATCAGCATCACCTTTCCAGGTGGCCCGCCTGGCAGTGGAGCAGCCTTGCCCTTGGTCGGCCGGGCGGGCGGAGGCCGCTGTAAGGCATGGCGTTGTCTTCTCGGGCTTTCTCTTCCACACCTCCCCACGGCGCCTGGGGAGGAAGGAGAACCCCGGCCTCCAGCTGACGCACCTGACGCACCGGGTCATTTTCTTATCCCCCAGCCTGACTCCTCGCCGGACCCCCGAGGCCCCAAGTGGACTTTTCCAACTGACCGTCCTCCTTTCCTAGTCTGTGGCCACCCCCCAGCGTCGCTGTGCTGTCTTCGCCCATCTCGTGGTCTCCTCGGGGCCTTTCCATGCTGGAGAGTTGGCTCCTCACTGGGCCGCAGCCTCGTTTCCTTGTCCTCCAAGTCGCTGGACCTTCTGCTGGGTGCCACGCCCTTTCCTGCTCTCTTCAGTGGCGTCATGCAGGGGCCTGCTGGCCGGGTTTGGATCGTCACCCGCAGCACCCATGCCCCCTGGCCCTGAACTGTTCCCCGGTCCCTGCACACAGCAGGACGCTCAAGCTCTGGAGCCCCAAGTCCCTTTGTCTTTTTGAATCAGGCCACACTTGGTGTCACTGCCATTATTCATTCCCTAGGGCTGCGGTGACATTACTGTGACTGTGAGGGCTGGAGAGAGGAGCCTGAGAGACAGGCCTTGGCGATACCCCCTGCCGCTATGGCTGCCCGTGATTCCTGGCCGCCTGGGTACTGCCTCCATCTGCATGTGGCCTTCTCTTCTCTGTCCTTCCGTTAGTAGGATACCTGTCAGTGACTGCAGGGCCCACCCTCACTCCAGGATGAACCCATTTCAAGATCCGTAACTTAATTACATTTGCAGAGACCCTGTTTCTGAACAGGGACGCATGAAGAAGTTCAGGGGTGAAGATGTGGACGTGCCTTTCGGGGGTCCACCGCTCGTCCTACAATACTTCCCTGTCCCAGGAGTACACGGGGCCTCCTGCCAAGCTTGGGGGCCGCTGGACCTTCCCTCCTGGGTGGGAGGAAGAGGCGGGGGTGGGGCACGGCCCCAGCACACTGCCTTCTCTGCGGCTGCTTCCCACTTAAAGGAGTCCCAGGGTCGGGGCGGCATCTCAGGAAGCACCCGGGACCTTCCTGTGGACCTCCAGATGGGTCCAGAGCTCATTAAGCCTGGGGAGAAGCTGGGAGGGCTCGGGTGGGAAGGGAACCGAGAGCTGGCCTCTGAGCTCCTTCGCAGGTTGGGAAACTGAGGCCCAGGAGAAGCCTCAGTCTTGGGTGAGGCGCCCCAGCCCAGGAGGGACAGGCTGCCCGGGGTGCCTTGCCCCTGGCTGCCCGACAGGGTAAGAGGAGGAAGATGAGATGCCTGGGCAGAGGAGGGCGCATTTTTCCCAGAGGCCCTGTGCATTGGAAGAGAGGGACCTGTCTCCTAACAGAGCAGCCCCAGGCCACACCCCAGGCTCTCCTCATCTAGTGAGCAGGGCTGGTTCATTCCCCACTTGGGCCCTGTCCCATGGAGCTGGGGGAGGGGGGCTTTCCCCCACCCCCTCCCTTCCCCAGGGGCCCGAAGGCGAGCTGGACACAGCCCTCCCCAACAGCAAACTGAAACCCTGGGCTGTTGGGACATTGTCTTAGTTCCTTCCAGAAGAGGGAGCTGAGGAGGGTCCCAGTAGGGGTGTGTTTAAAACCAAGAGTGGCCTAAATGACAAAGGGAAGAAGGCAAGGGACACGTACCACCACATGATGAAGGGGTGGCGGAGGGTCAAGCCTGGAGAGGGGCTGGGTTTCCATGGTCAGCCCCGGAGGGCCCGCTCTGCTCTGCTATCTCCCTGGCGGCCAGGGATGTGGTCACCACCTTCTGCCTACAGAGCCGTCACTCATTCTTACGGCAGATCCAGTGCCCAGAGCTCCGCAGTTGGCACCACGCACTGTTCTAAGTGTTTTGCGTAATCCCCACACAATTTTCTCCATTCAGTTGGTGAGGAAACTGAGGCACAGAGAGGGAGTGTCACCTCCTGCAGGTCACTCAGGCAGGCAAGAAGCGGAGGTTGGCTGTGAAGACGGGCGGTCTGGGCCCCGGCCCCTGCTCCTGAGCCGGGTGGAGCCTGCAGAGGCAGCCCTCGTGTCCTGTCAGGTGGCCAGTCCTTGCAGGTAGCTTTGTCCACTATGGCGGTTGGCGGTTGTGGGGGGGGAGGTGGGATCCAGGCATGTGGAAGCACAAAGCCAGGCCAAGTGTGGCAGTGCACACCTGTAATCCCAGCGACTCGGGAGGCAGAGGCAGGAGAATCCAAAGTTCCAGTGCAGAGGCAGCCTGCGCAGTAAGCGAGACCCCGTCTCAGGCTGTAGCGAGGCTCTGGCTTGCAGTAGCCACAGGGTTGTGTATTTTGCAATGTGGGGAGAGGGGTTAGAATAAACTTATGAATGAAGCTGGTTGTCTTCAAGTTGCTGCATTCTTTTTCATATTTAAAAATCCTTGTGCCCCAGAAGAAACCACTACCACAACAAAAAAGATCAACTGAAAAACCAAGCACAGTTGCTCACACGTGTAATTCCAGCGCTGTGGAGGCTGAGGCAGGAGGATCCCAAGTTCAAGGTCAGCCCGGGCTACATACCAAGGCCCGGCCTCAAAAAACAAAGTAACAATAAAGAATCTGTGTTTACCTTAGAAAAATGTCCTTCATTTATTCTGTCGTTTGAGAAAGTTTCACGGACTTGCCTGGTGTGTGCCCCGCTTTGGTCTGTGGGTAACTTGGGGACAGCTGGGACCATAACCTGGATGGCCCCAACCTCAGTCTCGTGGGGTCTACAGCCCAGTGGAGTCAGCTGCACACACAGCTGTTTCTTCCCAGGGTCACCTGCCCTGCCCTTGATTTTTTTGGGAAGAAGGAACGGCGCTGAACCCCCGCTCCTACCCTCCTGCATGTGGAGAGCAGAAACCTATTGACCGCAGCTCACAAAACCTCAGAACGGGGCCTCAGGCCTCCTCCCCTCCTGTGTCCTGGCCCGCCCTGTTCCCCTGTGCTCATTTCTCCTCTGGGAAGACTCTGGCCTGGGGGTGCCCAGAGAGCTGAGAGCCATTCTGGAAGGAAATGGACGTCCCAAGAGCTCCAACCAGATCCATGGGCCCACAGCTGTCCTGGTGAGCATCATGGACGGGGAGGGGAAGCAATATAGAGTAGAGAATGGGCATCGTGCCCTCTAGACACGTGTTCACAGGGTCCCTACTGTGATGCCAGTGCTAGCAATGGGCCAGGAGCAAGACACACCTCCCGACAGCCCCCATGGCACTGCCATGCTAGTGCAGGAGTCAAGAGCTAAGCCAGGTCCCGTGACGAAGGCCCAGGAGTCATGGGGATGGCAGATATAGACCGGGTGATCAGGAAGGAGGCACAGATTGAGAAGAGCCCTGAAGGCAGCTGCAGGGGAAGAGGAAGGTTGTTGCAGGACAACAACAGGTTCTGGCCACCAGAATAGGGCAGAGGTTAGTCAGCAGATGGAGCTCCTAGGCCAAGTCATGCGCACACGCCCTGTTTTATAAATAAAGATTTATTGGAACACAGCTGTGCTAATTCATTTTTCATTTTTCCTATGGCTGCTTTTGCACTACAGTGGCAGAGCTGAGGGTTTGCAATTGAAAGCTAAAAATAGGTCCTTTGCAGAGAAGGTTTGCCAAGCCAAGCACCCAGGAGACTGAGGCAGGAGGATTGTGGGTGTGAGGCCAGCCTGGGATACATAGAGAGTTCCAGGCCAGCCTAGGGTACATAGCACAACCCTGTCCCCCACTCACCCCAAAAGGAAAAGGTTCACTGACCCCTGTAATAGAGCAGAGGGAATGGGTGAGGGTCTTGGGCAAAGAAAGGCCAAACCTCTTCCTCTGCTGGCACAACTCTGGAGGGTCACACTGCCTCTGGGGCCCCCATAGGATCATGAGGCCTCTCCCCTGACAGTACTGGGCTCTAGCCTCTCCCCTGCCAAGTTCCACACTGGAGCTGCCAGCACCCACTGCCCGTAGATCTGAGTCTCTGTTACAATCTACTGCAATCTACCCCAACAACTATAATAGGAGCTGATATAATCAATATAAACATTTATATGGCAATTCACAGTTCCCTCCCCACATGGACTGTAATCATTATATGATTCAGGCATTGTATACCATAATATAGAATGAAGTGGGTATTATGTAACACGGATCATGACATTGTATGGTATGTGTGTGTGCATAGACATCATTAGAATGAAAATTTTACTAATTATTACCCTGCCGTGCTCTGATATTTTCTATTTATTGCCTTCTATTTCATGAAGAAAAATTTCACCTTGATATGTGTGCTGTATACGTAACATGTATTATAAACATATGAAGCTCTAGCCAAGCACGGTGACTTGAGCCTGTAGTACTAGCTATTTGGGAGGCTGAGGCAGGATGATCGCTTGAGTCCAGGAGTTTGAGACCAGCCTGGGTGACACCATAAGACCTTAGTTTAAAAAAAAAAAAAAATTTCAAAGCAGACATAAACTCAATAATGTATTTTATATATACAAGGATTATCACAATGACTTATGTTGCTATTATGTGTCATAAATCTTGCTAGAATAGAACTTACTGCTCACCCAACAGTAATTGCCCTTACTGTGTGAAATGCACTCTTCCTTTCTAATTTATTGTATGCTGTAAAGAAAAGCATGTATAGCCAGGTGTATTGGCACACACCTGTAAGCCCAGCACTAGGAACGCTAAGGCAGAAGGATCACAAATTCAAAGCCAGCCTGGGCTATATAGTGAGACCCTTTATCAAAAACAAAAACCAAAAAAAAAAAAGGGGGGGTGGGGGGGAGCACAAACGTGTACCGATACCTACCTATATAACATATGCCTGTAGCCGTACCCCTGTGTTGTCCGATCCCCACACATCTCAGAAGCTAAGCAGGTTCGGACCTGGTTATCCTTGGATGGGAGACCGCCCAGGTGCTGTAGGCTTGGGAGAAAGACCCAGCAACTCACTCCCAAAAGACAATCCACCATTGAAAACTCTATGAATAACAGAGAAGCACTAACAATACTGTTTCGCCTGTTGTACGTAGGGTCACTATGAGTCAGACATTGACTCTACTGCACCTAACAACTATCAGTCAGACACTGACTCGACAGCACCTAACAACAACGTGACATATGGGTATGTGTTACGGGAAGTCCATACAGTGGGCTGCCCTGGGCCACAGTGAATACTTTGGCTTTTACTCTGGATGGTACTGGAGGCATGGGAGGACTCAGCACAGGAAGGAGAGGGTCCAACTTAGTTTTGTTTGCTTGATTTGTTGATTCAGGGTCTACCCTATGCAGCCCAGGCTGGCCTCCAACTCATGACCGTCCTGCCTCAGCCTCCCGAGTGCTGGGATCCCAGGTGTGCGCCACCAGGCTTGGCCATGACTAATATTTCAAAAGCTCAAAGCTCTGCAGAACGACAGAAATGTCAGTGCTTGCAGTGATTACGCTGTAAGATTTTTCTTTTCCTTTTTTTTCTTGCCCACACCCTACAGTCGAGCGTTTGATGAGTCACTTCAAAATTTTTCAAACCTGAGTAATCCATGGTGAAATTTCATTATGGCCTCAATTTGCGTTTACCTGCTTATCTGTAGCTTGAGCGTGTTTTCAGCCACTTGTTAGATATTTATCTTGGTTTTCTACAGAGCCTGTCTTTGCTGTCTGACCCTTTCATACTCGGTTCAGGTGCTTTTTCTCCTGCTGAAGTTTTTCATTTTAAAACAATCAAATCTACAAGTCTTTTCCTTTTAGGCATTTGTATTCTGTCTTCCCTTGATAAGGGACCCTCTACCTGAAGGATTTATATCTTCAACTCAATCTTCTTCTATTTTTATTCAAGCTTTCTTCGTGTTTGTTATTCACAGAGAGTATTTTTGTTTGTTTGTTTGTTTGTTTTTGTGGTACCAGGGGTTGAACCCAGAGCCTCGCACTTGCATGTTCTGCAAGTGCTGGACCACTGAGCTGTGCCCCGAGTCCTTTTTTTTTTTTTTTTTTACTTTTTGAGACAGGGTCTCGCTAAGTTACACAGACTGCCTCTGGTCTCAAACTTTTGATCCTCCTGCCTCTGTCTCCCAAGTGCCAGAATTATAGGAAGGTGCCACCATGCCTGGATTTTTTTTTTTAATTAAGAAGGTGAGGTTGAGAATCTTTATGCTTCATTACCAAGGGCATGGGAGGCTGATGCCACTCAGTGTGTGGAAGTTTTCTGTTCCCTCCTTACCTGAGGCAGGACAATAGCATCCACTCCATTCCCTTAAGGGCAATCTGTGCCAAGATCACTGCATTATTTTATTTTATTTTATTTATTTATTTATTTTTTTTTTGAGACAAGTTCTTACTGTGTAGCCCAGGCTGGCTGCAAAATTATAATTCTCATGCCTTGGCCTCCTGAGTGTTGGGGTTACAGGTGTGCAGGGTTACAGGTGTGCGCCTTCACGTCTGACTTGTATTTGTCTTTTTGAGGTCAGGTCTGGTTGGGTTGCCCAGGCTGGCCTTAAACTCCTGGGCTCGGGTCATCCTCCTGCCTCAACATTACAAATAACTGGGACTGTTATTAACACCTTGTGTTAGCCTGAGACATTGCTACCATTGATAAATCGGTATTGATGTATTATTACTTGTCCTCAGCAGTGAGAAACGTGGCAGCCTAGCTTTACCACCTGCCTGGAGAGTTCTTTAGACTTCCTTCCACTCAAGGAATCCCAGGTCCATGGCTTGGTTACAGAAAGGAATTTCAGGAGAGTTGGAGATTGAAACAGAGTTTCAGTGTTTTTTGGTAAAAGTAAGGGATAGCACAGCTCAGAATGAAACAGGGGGCTTCAGAAAGAGAAAGATGCCTGAGGAAATAATAGTAACATATCTGAGACATGGATGCAGGTCAAGGGGGGATGAAGAGAAAGAGGGGGGGAGTTGATTTGCCCTCCATGTGTTTACAATGGATATATTTATGATTTGGGCCTTTTGCTTGGCAAGGTTCCAGCAAGCATAGGGCATAGATTGACAGATAGGAAAAGGAGCACCATGGTTCAGATGCCTAGATTGGAATAGTCAAGGAAATTCCTGTGACATCAAGTCACTAGGAAATTACCTGGGCCTGTTCCTTTTCATTATCGCCCATCATCTGGCTTAGTGCGGTTCCTCGAGAGGCCTTGGTTTCTATGGGGCAGCTGTCCCAGCGGCTTTCCTTTTTCGGTTGTGCTGGAATTCTCGGCTGATCAGGCTCAGATCCCAGAGTAAAAAGCCCTTTCCTTCCGTGTCCCTCGATTTCTCCCTGTCTTTCTACGCCGCCTCATTATCAACTAAATTCCATTGATCCCATTAGAGTTCACTCTGGGCTGTGCATTTTGTGAATGTGGACAAATGCATAATAGCACATACGCACTGTGACACCACCTCACTGTGTCAGATCCCTGCCCTAAAAGTCCTCTTGCTTCACCTGTGCGTCCCTCCAGCTCCCCTGAGTCCGTGCATCCACAAGAGCTGGGGACACCTCGTCCATCGGGCGCCAGCAGGCCCTTCTGCCCTGCAGCACCGAGATCAGTGTCACCCCTCCACTACCAACCCCCGCCTGCCAGCGTTCCCTTACGCGATCAGATTTCTGCAGGGGTGATTAAGTTAGATCTTGAGACAGGTTGTCCTGGATGACCCCGTGGGGTAACTAATCCTAACTGCCATCACTGGGTGCTGGTGAAAGACGGCCAGGGGGAGTCACACATGACGGACAAGGCCATGTGAAGATGGGAGGCAGATGTTGGATGATGTGGCCAGCAGCCACGGAACAACGTGGCCTCTCCAGTCAGCAGAGGCCCGGCGGATTCTTTCCTCGAGCTTCCTGGAGAGAGCAGAGACGGTTCCCTTTTCTCCTCCTACTCTTCCTTCTTTTTTTTCTCTCCTTCCTTCTTCCTTCCACCTTCTCCTTTGTACTGGGGTCAAACCCAGGGCTCCAGGCCCACACACAGAGGCCCAGAGGTGAACATCAGGGAGGCGCATGCCCAGAAGTGACTCAGTCCTGCAGCCCGAAGTGGGCCGCATGCTGGGGCAGGAACAGGGCCAACAGCGAGGCCACGGGGCCTGGGAAGGAAGGTGTGGACTCTACCATAATGGTGCTGACCTGGGAGCCGGGGGAGAAGAGGTGAGGGACAGAACGTTGAATTCCAGTCATGATGTTTCCCAAACATTATTGTCTAAATATTGCAAGGGCAACAGGCTTAGGGGACCTGGCGATCACTGAAGAGCCAGAAAGGGAATGGAAAGAATCGTCTGGGACCCACTTCCCCGAGATGGTTCTTGTTAGCTTTGAGTCATGTTCCCCATCCAGGATGTGTGTATAAAAGAGGGACAGGGACAGAAAGAGGTTACACAGCGCGTTATCAAGAGGCAAAAATGACAGCCCACTTAGGTGTAGCTTTCATTGGCCTTTGCTCATGGTTCCAGAACGGGGCAGCTTCTGCCCTATGAGACAGAATGTGAAGCTGGACAGGGGTCCTATCCTGTCATCCCAGAACCCCAGAGGCTGAGGCAGGAGGACAGCCGAGAGTTCAAAGCCAGCCTGAGCTACATAGCCAGACCTTGCCTCAAGAGAAACAAACCAACAAAAAAGCCCACAAGAAAAAATAAAATCAAGAACAAGATCTGGCTCTGAGCAGTGGCTGAGCAGTGGCTTTTGTTAGGTGGGAAGCAGAATAAGGAAAGCTGATCGGTAGCCACCTCGGTTACGTCAGGCTGCCTTTTGGCAGGGTGGAAGCAAAGGGCTCTTCCTTATTGCCCTGACTCAGTAGATTGGAATCTCTGGTGATCGGCGATCGTGCAAAACTGGCCGACTGCTTCCTTTTTAAAGCTTCAGTTTGAGTCTGTGACACATAGCCTGAGTGACTCCATTTTGGGTCTGCCGGGGCGTAGTGCAGGGCCAATGCAGCGCAACAGGCTTCCATCATTTATTAAACTGTGCCTCCACAACCTGGTTCCTTTTGGGATATTTGTGGAGGTTCACTGCCCAGACGTGATTGCTTGGAGAGTGGGTGGGGAACCTGGCAAGGCCTGTCGGGTCCCTCTGGGCCTCTCTGTGCGCACGTCTCCCACACACACTTGGGGCGAGATGCCTCTGGAATGAGGAGAGTCGCATGACCCACCACTGCACAAAGGTAGGGCAGAGATTTACTTTATGGCAGCTGGAGGCAGAAGAAGATTAGAGGTCCTGTAAACCGCCTTGGGGAAGGAGAATTCTAGTTTCTGTAACCTGCCTTAGAGAGCCAGGAGATTAGACAGATGGATAGGTCTTGTTAGGTGAGCTGAGTGGGGTCTGACTTATAGCGACCCTATGTACAACAGAATGAAACACTCCCAACACTGCCAGGCACACGATCTTTCCAGTGTTTGCGCCCATCAACACTGTGTCCATCCACCTAGTGGAGGGTCTTCCTTTTTTTAGTTGACCTGCCACTCTCCCAAATAGGATGTCCTTCTCCAGGGATTGGTCCCTCCTGACAACATGTCCAAAATACATAAGACGCAGTCTAGCCATCCTTGCTTCCAAGGAGCACTCTGGCTGTGCATCCTCTAGAACAGATCTGGTGGTTAGATGTTGTTGTTAGGTGCCAGACTGCACTATGCCCAGCACTGTATCTGTGCTTCTCTGCTATTCATAAGGTTTGTTAGATAGATAGGTAGATATAGACAGATATAGCTACAGATGTCACAGTAACCTATATGGAACCATGAAGGGGACATGTGTGACCCTTGAGTGAGGGTCCATTTTAAAAACATTCTCCAGAGAATCTTAAGCTGAAACATGAGATGGAAGGGGAGATGGTTCTAGACAAAGGGCACAGCATGTGCAAAGGTCCTGGAGTGGCTGGAGAAGGGCAGGAGTGAGTCAGGATGTGGCCGGAGAGAGAAGACAGGGAGCCCTGTGAGGCCTTTTCTGTTTGCTCCCTGTTATTTTCTCTACCTGGAGTCACCCTGGGTAGGGTGGGCTGCAGTTTGCCTCCTCTGACTTCTTGGGGCCCATGGGGATGATGATGAACTTGGCCCAGGTTTGGCAGCCCCTCTGCGATAGGGTGCCAGCAGGGGCTCCTCCTGGAGTCCACCTGCCACACAGCTGCCACCTCTCCTTCCCCCTCCTGCACCTGCCTGGGGCCATCAGAGCTCAGCCTGAACCTGGCTGGAGGGCTGGGGCGCTCCCCTCTCCTCCCTCTCAAAGCTCCTGTGTAGCCGTTGGATTTGCTCATTCAGTTTTAAGATAGCTTTATTGAGATAGCATCCTTACACCAGACAAGCCACCCGTTGAAGGCATACAATTCAGTAGTTTGTGGTGTATTTACAGCGTTGTCCAGTCACCACCATGACCAATTTAAGAACATTTTCTTCATCCCCAAAAGAAAGCCCATTAGCAGTCATTCCCCATTGCCCTCTAACCCCGCAGCCCCTGGCAACCACCAATCCGATGTCTGCCTCTGTGGAGAGCCATACGGGACATTGCGTGTAAACAGAAGCACACAGTATGTGGCCTTCTGTGGCTGGCTGCTTTCATGTTCCAAGGTTCAGCCACCCTGTAGCATGTGTCAGGTGGCAGTGGTGGTCGCACACTTATTATGAAACCCACCAAGTCAGGCCTCAGTGGTAGTAGCTGGGGCTGGGGTTTAGCTCAGTTTATAGAGCACTGCTCTGTGCACTCTGAGGCCCTGGGTTTGATCCCCAGCACTGCAAAAATGGAAAGACCTGGCAGCCCACTCCTGAAACAATCCCAAGAAAATGAGCCATTGAAAACCCTATGAATAGCAGAGAAGCACTGACATAGTGCCGGGTATGACACAGGGTTGGGGCGTGTTTCGTTCTATTATACATAGGGTCGCTATGAGTCGGACCTGACTCCACAGCACCTAATAACAACAGCAACAGTAGTGGCTCAGTGGTAAAGCACTAGCATGTGGTCGAGCCTAGTATGTGTAAGGTCCTGGGTTCCATTCCTGGCACCACAAAACAAACCAAAAAAAAAACTCCCAAGAAGAAAGTGAGACCACCAGGCATGGTGGCATGCACTGGTAGTCTGAACTAATTGGGAGGCAGAAGCCAGAGTATTTAAAAAAAAAAAAAAAGGACAAATTATAAAGGACTTGTATCTAGAATATGCAAAAAGCTTTTAAAATTCAACAAAAGGAAGAAAAATAATCCAATTGAAATGGACAAGAGATTGAACATACATTTCACCAAAGAAGATATATGTCCAATAAACACATGAATAGTTGCTCATCACATTTGTTACTACAGAAATTAAAAACACAGAGATACCATTTTACACATGCTAGAACGACGTCAAAACAGCAAAGTGTTCTGAGGACAGCTTTGGCAGCTTTCTAACCAGCCTTGATTTTCTTCAAGCTCCCATTCCTGGCCCTTGGCATTTCTACATACATCTAAAATCAGCCTGCGGAGACTTGGATTGGTATGACATCTGCTCTGTGGATGAACTCAGGCAAAATTGATCCTTGTACAGTACAGTTCATTTTGAACCACCATGAACTCTTCCTGGAGAGAACACAAAATCACCAACACAGCTCAGCCTGTTACAGACCCAGCTTCACTCCCACACTCAAAGCTGACAAGGACATTGCAGAAATGCAAAACCAGGGTCTGTCTCTTGAAAGTAGACACAAAAGTCCTTTAAAATGTAACTAATCAGCAGTCCACCCTGCTCCTCCCGAGGCTGAGGCAGGAGGATTGTTTGAGCCCAGGAGTTCAAGGCCAGCTCAGGCAACGTACCAAGACTCTGTCTCAGGAGAAAAAAGAATTTAACAGATCAACAATTTACTGTATAAAAAAGAAAATATCTTTTCAGTGTCCAGCACCATGGTGCATACCTGTAATTCCTGCAACTTGGGAGGCTAAGGCAGGAGGATCTTGAGTTCAAGGCCAGAGGCAGCTTCTACAGCCTACTGAGACCTTGTCTCAAAATAAAAAAGGTGGGTGTGGGGAGTGCAGCTCATTGGCAGAACACTTGCCCTATGAATAGCAGAAAAGCACTGACAAAGTGCTGGGACACAGCACAATGTCGGAGAATGTTTCATTCTGTTGTACATAGGGTCACTATGAGTTGGGCCCAACTAGAAAGAACCTAACAACAATAACAACAAACTCTAAGAACTAATAAGAATATAAATTAATTTGTCAAGGTCAGTGTTCAAAAATCAATTTATTTTTATCCTCAGTACCAGCAACTAACAGAAAATAAAATTTTAAAATGCTGCCATTAAAATAATATAAAAAATATCTAATATGTGGAAATAAACAGCACTAAAATATATTCAAGTCATCTCAATAAACTGCAAGACATTAGTGAGATAAAATTTAGAAGACATAGACATACCATGTTCATGGATTATGTTGAAAGGAAAAACATTTACTGTATCAACTTATTTCTGAATGATGGATGACGTATGGGAGGCATGAAATTAACTGACAGTAGCAGATGAACAGGAGAAAAGATAAGATTTACTACACCTGAAGGCCAGAGCACTCAGTATGAGTCACTTGCTGAATAGGTGGAGGTCAAGATTATTATATACTAACTTAGCACAAAGAGGAGATCTATGGCTCCATGGGAAAGTATGGGTGGTTCTATTGGTTGTTATCGTTTTAATGCTACTGGCAAAGAACAGTCCGTCTCCTTTGGGAAATTCGTGTACATTCAGGAGGCTCTGCTTTAAGCGAGAAAAGAGAAGCCCATATTTCAAATGACTTTACTTTAAAATAATTTTATGCACAAATTGTGATCCCTTTAACATTCCAAAGATGTCATGTCATGTGAGATAATTCCCAGATTCAAGGCAATCCTGATTATAAGGCAAAAAATGTAGGTAATATGTGTGCATGCAAATTACCAAAGTGATGATAAAATTCACATCCAGTCTGATTCGCCTGCAGGCCAAGGGCAGAGGACACTGCCTACGCGCTGCCTCATGAGGCTCTGGTGCCTTCCTTTGGGAAGAAGTGTGGAGTCTGCTCAGGACCCAAGCACTTGTGGAACCCTTCAGAACCAGCCCCAGGCCACCCAGCATGACCCTGCCCACCTGGGGCAGCCAGGCAAGTTCCTCCCACAGGAGACTGGAATGAACCCACTCGCCTCCTGGGAGCTTCGCACTCAGCTAACAGAAGCCTGGGGGTGGCCTTCCCAGTGAAAACTGGCCTCTCCTGCAAGTTGTGGTCTCAAGGTGTCTGCTGGTCATTTAAAAATATTGCCAATCTGTATGAAAATGACTGAAGTGTTGGGGAAGGGGATCTTTCCAAAAATCAGCCTGGTGATGTGTGAGGGCCTAAAAATCATGCTAAATTTTTCTGAGCTAGACATGATGACCCATACCTGTGATCCCAGCACCCAGGTGGCTGAGGCAGGGAGATTGTGAGTTTAAGGCTAGCCTGGGCTACACAGTGAGACCCTATTGCAAAGAAAAGAAAAAAAAAAGAAAAAAAAAGCTCGGTGTGGTGGTGCATGCCTGTAATCCCAGTAGCTCTGGAGGCAGAGGCAGGAGGATCGCAAGTTCGAGACCAGAAGCAGTCTGCATAACTTAGTGAGACCCTGTCTCAAAAAGTAAAAAAAAAAAAAAAGGGAGGAGGGTGTAGCTCTGTGGTCCAGCATTTGCAGAGCATGCAAGCTCAAGACCCTGGGTTCAACCCCCAGTACCAAAACGAACAAACAAACAAACAAAAAAAGTAACCAAATGAAAGAAGGAAGGAACGGTGGAAGGAAAGAAGGAAGGAAGCCAGAAAGGAAAGAGGGAAGCCAGAAAGGAAGGAAAGAAGGAAGGAAAAGAAAGAAAGAATGGAGAGGAGGAAATGGGTAGACTCGAACGTTTGGGGGTCCCCAGGGCCACCCTCAGGCTCCATGATTTGCTAGAACTCCCAGAACTCACTGCCGTCTGCTTTGTGAAGGATTGTCTGTGAGGTATAGATGAGAACTGGCCAAGGCAAGAGGAGTGTGGGGCAGTATTCAGAGTCCAAGTGCCAGCTTCCAGTCATCCCCCCTCCACAGAATCTCCAGCAGCACTAATTTCTCCCAAAAAGTAAACGGTAATAAAACACCCAGAGGCTGCTAAGTGTGCTGGCATGCGCCTCCATCCAGCAACTCAGGAGGCAGAGGCAGGAGGATCGAAGATTGAAGCCCAGAGGCAGCCTGAGCAACCTAGAGAGACCCTGTCTCAAGATAAAAAAGAAAAAAGGGGCTGGTTTGCTATCCAGAAAGCTCACCTGGGCATTGGTTTCTGGGGTTTTTGATGAAGATCAGTGATGCACACAAGGTTGACCCCCAGAGGTTGAGCTGATCCTCATGACTCACTGTCATTAATCTCATAGTTAACATAAAGCATGTGGTGTGGCTGAAAGCCCCTGACATACGAAAACAGTTTAATCATGCAGGACATTCCACGGACTTAAAGATGTTTTCCCACCGGGCGCGGTGGCACACGCCTATAGTCCCAGTGGCTCGGGAGGCAGAAGCAGGAGGATGGCAAGTTCGAGACCAGAGGCAGTCTGCATAACTTAGTGAGACCCTGTCTCAAAGAGTTAAAAAAAAAAAAAATGGGCTGAGGGTGCAGCTCAGTGGTCCAGCACTTGCAGAGCATGCAAGTGTGAGGCTCTGGGTTCAACCTCCAGTACTGGAAAAAAAAAAAAGTTCTCCCCCGAGCCAAGGGCAAAAGACAGCCCTTACTCTACTCAGTAAGGACCTTGATTGTGCAGAAAAGGACATTTCCCAGGACTAAAGAGGGAAACGGAGTTCAGCCAGAAGGTAGGAGAGAATAAAGTAAGAGAAACGATGAATCTCACTCAGACCCATCCTGGTGCAGTCTCAGGAAAACAGCGACGACAGAAACTCTCTGTGCCATTACAGACAATGGAACCAGGCCCCCAAACTGCTGAGGAATATGATTTGAACCAATCACTCTGGAACTAAAAACTATCATGTACTCTAGCATGAAAGTAGGAAAAGATATTTCAAATATACAAGAATTCAAAACACTTACCAACCACCCTTTCTGCAAAAGGCACTTTGGGATATACTCCAGCAAAACAAAAATTCAGTCTGACAAAAGAGAAGAGCAGTGTAAAGAAAGGATGGGTAGATAGTACTGCAACAGCCCAGGGAACAGCCATTGTGTCCATCACTGACTATTTAATACACTGAATAGGATCAAAATACCAATGGATCTTTGTCCCATGGTGAGTTAGACATCTGGGGTCACATGGTGGCAGTTTGACAAATGCCATTCTAGGAAAAACTAAGCTTTGTATTGTAAAATCAAGGTTGAAATATGAGAAAACAAAACTGTTGTCTGACGCAAGGCAGTGTTGCAAGCTTCCATTTAATATTACTGCTTCACACCCTATTGGTTTAGTGAAATAAAATCACCTCCTTATGGAACACTGATGATTCCTATTTACATAATTCTGTTAACTCATTTGTTGCGACGGCAGAGGAACCTGACCAAAACAAACTTATTGGAGGAAAGATTTACCGAGGGCTCACAGTTAGAGGATCCTACGCTACAGAGGCAGGAAGGTGTGGTGGAAGAGTAGGCCCTGGGGGCAGGCATCAGATGCCCTCACATCACGGATCCCATAGACTCCACAAACAGCACCACCACCCAGGGCCCACCATTCAAACACATGAGCTTTAGGGTACATTTTAAATTGAAATCATAGCAATAACCTTAATATTATACATGCTCTATATTTTCATTTTCAGCCTGTGAATAGACCACTGAAGACATTATTATAATCCCAGAAAGATGACACCTTGATAATGTAAAAATAGTAATATACCAGACACAGATGGAGATGTAGCCCAGAAGTAGAGAAGTGGCCTCGCATGCACCAGGCCCTTGTTTCCATCTTGAGCACCACAAAAAGAAACAAATAAGTAAAATTTTAAGTAAGAAAATATGTAGCAGGCAAAGCATGGAACAGGAGAGGAGAGCAGAGAGGAGGGGAGTTAATATAGGAATAGGTGGCAAGAAAGTGAGGCTGTAAACATATCATTTAGAAAACACTGTTTAGGTGTGCCTGTAGCCAGGCACAGTGGCGCACGCCTGTCATCTGTGCGGCTCGGGAAGCAGAGACAGGAGGATCGCAGGTTCAAGGCCAGAGGCAGCCTGTGCAATTTAGCGAGACCTTGTCTCAAGATACAAAATAAAAAGGGGCTGGGGGTGCAGCTCAGTGATAGAGCACTTGCCAAAATATGCACAAGGCCCTGGGTTCAGCCCCCAGTACCAGAAAAAAAAAAATTACCAATAAATGGCAAATAAAAATCACTTGTAAAACATGGGAGCAGAAAGAGAAGAAGACAGCATATGTGCTAACTTCCATATAGATCATGGGGAAGGAAGTAGCAGTGTGAAATCAGGTCATAATATTTTTTAAAAATTCAG
The DNA here is from genome assembly GCA_007922755.1 of Pedetes capensis. Lineage (NCBI taxonomy): Eukaryota > Metazoa > Chordata > Mammalia > Rodentia > Pedetidae > Pedetes > Pedetes capensis. The sequence continues at coordinate 192,923 of VMDO01000329.1, read as the reverse complement.
CTGCAGTGCTCTAAGCTTGTAGTCCCAGCAATTCAAGAGGCTGAGTCGGGAGGATCCCAGGAGTTTAAGGCCAGCCTGGGCAACATAGAGACCTGTTTGAAAAGGGAAATGAAATCAATCAAGGCAGGTGATGTAGCTTGGTAGTAGTGTTTGCCTAGTACTCTACTTGCAGGAGGTCGTGGGTTCAAGCTCCAGCACTGCAGAGAGAGAGGGGAGAGGAGGGAGGAGGAGGAGGAGGGGGAGAAGGAGGAGGAAGGAAGGAAGGAAGGAAAGAAGGAAGGAAGGAAAAAAAAGGAAAAAAGAAAAGCAAAAAGAAAACTAACCAATCAAGAAATAGAACTACTACCTTTTTGCTTTTGCTTTTTTTAATTTTGAAGGGAGGAAACATTTATTTTGGCCCTCAGTTTCAGGAGGAGGGGCTGGCACAGCAGAGCAGTTCAAGTCATGGTGGGCCGGGAAGTGGGGAGAGAGAAGCGCCAGCCATCCACTGCTGCTGGCTTTCTCCTTTTTCTCTTTTTATTCTGTCCAGGGCTTCAGCCCATGGGACAGTGTCGCCCACATTTGGGATGGGTCTTCCGGTCTCAGTTAATCCTGTCTGGAAAGGGCCTCACAGACACACCAGAGGTGGCCTCCCTCCCTAGCCTCCTTCGTGATTCTAAAACCAGTCAAGTTGACAGTGAAGATCAACCATCACAAGTCCTCCCCTTGCCATCCTGACACCCAGACATATCTCCTTAGGCCATAACATTCCACATCCTGCCTCCAAGAGCCTCACGGCCACCTCATAATGCAAAATGCCTTCAGTCCAACTTCAAGAATCCCCAGAGTCCCAACAGTTCCAGATGGTTCAGAAGTCTAAGTTGAAAGCCTCCTCTGAGACTCAAGGCAAACTCTTAGCTGGGAGCCCCTGAAAATTCAAAAACAAGTTCCATGTTTCTAAGATACATGGCCAGAGTAAATATCCATTAAAGTTCTTAAAGGGAAGTCAGGAGAATAGCAAGGACAGCTCAGACCAAAGCAAGACCAAAACCCAGCGCGACAAACATTCAATCCTGTAAACCCATGCCTGGCTTCCAAGCCATATGATGTCATGGCATGAGCTCCATGGACTTGGGCAGCCCTGCCCCTGGGCCTTGCCTTTTGCAGCCCCCATGGCCTCTCTCTTAAGCCGGCTCCTCTTATTGCCTGAGGCTCTATGTGATAGATATTCCATGCTCCTTACATCCCCAACATCCTGGGGGCTTCACTGGGTTCATCTCAGGGGCTTCCTGTGGGGATCCTGGGGGCCCTGCCAGGCTTTCCTTTGGAACCTGAGTGGAAGCCTCTATCACCCCATGACTCTTGCATTCTGCATGCCTGCATGCCTCATGTGGATGATGCCAACGTCCGCCACCAGCTCAAGTGGTAGCCAGGCCCCCTTGGACCATGGCAGCAGTGGCCTCTGCGAGCCTGGGCAGCTGAACCTGGAAAACACTTCCCTAGGCAGCCCTACATAAGCAGAGCCACACTGAAGCTCTCTGTTCTCAAGGGAAAGGCTTTCAAATACTTGCAGTTTTCCACCCTGGAGCCTGCCGATGGATGGAGTCTGGCCAATTTCTGAGCCCTCCCCAAGGCATCTCTCCTGTTGTCCCTGAGCAAAGTGCTTGGCTCCTTTCTTATGTTTCTAATCTCTATCACAACCAAACCCTCCTTATCTGCAGCTTTAAACATTCTCCTTTTTCTAGCCAAGCTTCACATTTCTCAAATCCTTCTGCTCTGCTTTTTGCTGCTCCTGATTCTCACTGTAAACCTGGCTCAAAGCAGCCAGCAATCACCATGTCACAGTCTGAGTGCTATGCTGTCTTGAAATTCCTCCTCCAAATTGAGTAGTCCATCACTTGTAAATGTAGCCTCACTTTAGTTTCAGGACACAGACAAAATACAGATAAGTTCTTCACCCCACCCCTTGTACTGAAGGGTTGAACCCAGAGCCTTGCACAAACTTTGCTAGTGCTCTACCACGGAGCTGCAACCCCAGCCCCCTCTTAAAATGTTTTACTTGAGACAGGGCTCGCTACGTTACACAGGCTGCCTCTGGCTTTGTGCTTGTGATCCTCCTGCCTCTGCCTCCCAAGTCACTGGGATTAGAGGTGTGCACCACCACATCTGGCTGACAAATTCTTTTCCAGAATGTAACACGCATGGCCTCTAGTCCAATTCCTAATGAATCTTTGCTCCCATCTGAAACCTCACGAGTGCAGTCTTTACTCTGCATTTTTCAGGGCCTCCTAGTTGTCCGAATTCCCACTGGAATTGCCCATTAAGCTTTGCTTACAGCTTCCTGGGGCTTCTCTAGCCTGCACCTGCAAATTCTCCCAAATTCCTCTCACAATCAAGTTCCAAAAACTTATGAACCATATGGTCAGGTTTAGTGAAAGCAGCAACCCCACTTCCCTGTTACCAGCTTTTGGTATTGTTACATTTTTGTTGCTGCAGCCACACACTCCACAACAACTTAAGGGTGGAAGGACTTATTCTGACTCACGGTTTTAGAGGATCCAGTCTATCATGGCAGGGAAAGTGGGCCAGAGCAGGAAAGTTCATGTGACAGCAGGCCAGGAAGCAGAGAGAGGGGAGTACAGGGGCTCAGATATTCGCTTTTTACTTAGCATTTTATATGCAGAAAAGATTCTAAGTGGCTAACCTTTCAGGAATGGGACTAAGGTGGAAGAAGACTTCCCTCTCTCAACATAGCCCTTTTATATACTCTACTTTCCCCCATGCCTGCAGCTGTAGCCCTGTGGCATCCGATCCCGTCAGATCTCGGAAGCTAAGCAGGGTCAGGCCTGGTTAGTACCTGGATGGGAGACCGCCTGGAAACACCAGAAGCTGTAGGCTTGGGAGAAGGACCTGGCAACCCCCTCCCAAAAATCAATCTGCCATTGAAAACCCTATGAACAGCAGAGAAGCACTGACAATAGTGTTTCGCCTGTTGTACAGAGGGTCGCTATGAGTCGGATATCGACTCGATGGCACCTAACAACAACAACAACTTTCCCCCATGTACATATGTTATTCTTCTAACTCAACGGAAGAAAAGTTTATTATTGGAGAAGACTGGCTACTATAGAGGGTGGCTGGAAGGTATGAACTATAAAATGTTTCTAGAAACTTATCTGGTAAGGAACTGGAGGAGACTTGGTTTCTTCACTCAGTTCACCCCCTTTATTGTTGCTGTTAGGTGCCCTGGAATCAGGACCAGCTTATAGCAACCCTATGTCCAATAGAACAAAACACTCCCTGGCACTGTGTCATGCACACGATTTTCTTTTTTCATGTTTAAGCCCACTGTTGGAACCACTTTATCACAGCAGAGAAACACTGTTATCTGCTAGAGGGGTGAGTGTTAATCATCGCTAGGCTAGAGTTCAACCCCAGCCGTGCTCTCATGTTGCCTAGACAACCAGGTGCAGGCTGACACTCAGGTTTGCATGAGTGATTTGGGTAGGAAGAAGTTTTCCCTAGAACGAGGCTGAAATGCTGAATTCCCACGGAAGTGCGAGTCCCCTACACCTCACTGAAAACACTTGAGGAGCTCAAAGCTGTCACTTGCACTGCAGGGGAGAGGGAGTGGCCTGGCTGACCTCAAATGCTGCCGATTGTCTTAAGACTTGGGCTCCCACGGCCGGCCGGGTGTGGTGGTGGACGCCTGTAATTCCAGCGGCTCGGGAGCGGGAGGCCGGAGGATCGCAAGTTCGAGACCAGAGGCAGTCTGCGTAATTTAGTGAGACCTTGTCTCAAAAAAGTAAAAAAATAGGCTAAGGGTGCAGCTCAGTGGTCCAGCACTTGCAGAGAATGCAAGCGTGAGGCCCTGGGTTCAACTCCTAGTACTGCAAAAAAAAAAAAAAAAAAAAAAAAGACTTTGGCTCCCCAGCGCTGGTGACTTTGGCTGCAGAGTCCAAGTGGCTCTAGACTGGCCCTTGAGGGGAGGAAGGGCGGGCTTGCAGGAGACCTCCCTGCAGAACCGCCTGACCCCCTTCTCCCGACCCCCCTCTCCCCTCCTCCCCCCACCCCGCAGTGTACCACTGGGTGGAGATGAGGACCAAGATGCGCATCATGGGCTTCAACGCGGAAGCCGTGAAGCCTCTGAACGAGGAGGCGGCCGCCGAGCTGGGCTCGCAGCTGCTGGGCGAGGCCATCATCTTCGTGACCGCCTGCAGCTGCCTGATGCTGGAATACTGGCGCCAAAAGTCGCTGCGCCACCGGCGGAAGATGCAGGAGCTCGCCTCCCAGGGCGCGCTGCGGGACGACGTGCACAACCTGGAGGTGGAGATCCAGGCGCTGCGCGAGCAGGTGCAGACCGCGGCATCCCAGCTGGCCATGGAGGACCTTCGGGCCGAGCTGCAGGACGTGCGCGCGCAGCTGTGCGCCCTCCTCCAGCCGCCCGAGGAGTAGAGGCCGCAGGGCCCTGGCCTTGAACGTGACTGCGGGTCCGGGATGCGATGCGGCCTACTGTCTTGTTCCATCCCGAACTGGCCTGCCTTATGCTGGCCTTGCCTTTGGGGACAGGTGGCGCCCAGGCCGGGAGTGGCGTTATCCAACCCGGCACCTCCCAGCCAACCCGTCCAAGGGCCCCTTCCGCTGGATCTCTAGCCTCCCTGCCTCCTTTTTATCCGCAGGGACCTTTGTGAAGGCAACGCAGCCTGGGCGAAAGAAATTCCCACTCTGTCGCCCTCCATCTACCTCACGTTTTAGGGAGGGACGGGGTGGACCTTGCACTTCATTAGCTCCAGGGTCACTCCTGAGATGTGGCCTTCTGTCCACCACAGGGCCTTCACCTGGGGCGCTCCTCCTGGAGTGGATTGGCCAGCCAGCCTCGCTCTTCCATTAGTCCACGGCCTGTTGCGCTAATCTGGCCAAGCCGGGTCTTCCAGGGCAGCGCCTCTTAGGCGCTGTGGCACCCAGGGTGGTCCTGGCCACGGCCCGTCCACCAGGGCTCTGCCTCCACCCTCACCTGTTGCAAGTTCAGAACCTACTCCTGTCCTTCTGTCCCATCCTCCCTTGCTGTCCTCTTCAGTAGCCCCTTGTGCGATCCCCTGTCCCCAATGCATGGGTCACCGTCACATCTCCCACCCTCCACCCAGATCTGCTCATCAGCCCCCTCGGCTCTCCCTGCCTCTGCTCTGGTCTTTCATGCAGAGACCTCCAGGGGGCCTCCCTGCCTCTCAGCCACCCCCACCCGAGTGGAGCATCCCACCAGGCCTCCCACCTCCAGCACCCACAGCGGCGCCGAACGGGTGGTCTCCAAGCTCTGTTGACTCCCAAATTCTATTTTTTCTAGGCTGTAAATGTTTTTTATAATTAAAGGGGCTCTGGAGTAGAGAGTGTCTAAGAATCAGAATGTGCGACATGGGCACAAGCGTCATTAAGATTCAGAAAGACTCGGGAAGGCTCTGGTGCAGAGGGGGACAACCCTCCTACAAGCCTCCCAATGGGGAAACTGAGGCCCAGAGCATAACGTGGGACTTGCCCAGGGCCACACAACACCTGGCCTTCCTCAGGGCAGGAAGCAGATGGGGTGGGGCAGGAAGGACCAGATTGCTGCCAGGGGTGGGCACAGGGAGTGGTGGGAGGGGAGGAGGTCCTGGGCTGCAGGGTATACAGAGTGGGACAGGAAGAGGAAGGGAGGGTGGGCCCCTGGGTGGGGGGAAAACAAGGCTTCCGGCAGGAAAACAGCCCCTCAAGTCACCCCAGAGATCTTCGCACTTACAAAAAACAAGCAGATTTATTCGGCAGGGCCATTTTCAAGAAGCTAAGGTGGAGGTGGGAGGGAAGATCCCCCCCTTCTCCTCCCCGCCCTTTCTCCCCAGGGGGCAAAAATGGTCTGGGCCCTGAGACCTACCCAAATAAAAAAACAACAACAAAAAAAAACTGAGTTCCAAAAAGTTACAGCATCTTAATTTCTCATAGAAAACGAGAAGGAGCCAGAAGGCGGGGGGATGGGAGTCTTTGGGGTGGGGGAAGGACCCCAGCTGGGCAGGACACCCCTCTTTAAATAGCTGCCCCAAATGGGGCAAGCCTGAGGCTATAGCATTTAAAAACCCCCATACCCCATTTTATCAAAACCGAAGGAAAAAAAATTCTATTTCCCCCCCAACCCAAATATATATATATATATATATTTTCTTTTTCTTTAAAAAAAAAAACAAAAATTCGAAGGCATTAAGCGTTAAAGTGAATCTAGAACAAGGGAATGTGAAATTCCCTCCTTCCCTCCCCCTTACTGCGGGGTCACTTGGTACATCCCCAGCAGAGGGACCAGCCCCAAGGGGACGGCAGAGGGGAAGGAGCAAAGGGATCAAGGTAGGCCTCCCCAGCCAATCAGCAGCCAGTATGGGTGTGGGCTTGGTGCCAGGGAAGCCACACCCCCTTGGAATTTTCCAAGTGCGATGGGGAGGGGGGAATATGCATTCGTGTGTAGTCTTCAGCCAAATCCATGTCAAGTCGAGGCAAGGAAAGCAGGGTGACAGGCAGGGTGTGCGGAAAGGGGGAAACGGGGCTTCTGGGTCCTTGTAGTCAGGGGGAACCCCGCTTCCTCAGCTCCTGGACAAAGGCTGGAAGGAAAGAAGAAGCAGAGGTCAGAGCCAGGTCTTTTTCCCCTTCCCTTCCCCGTCAGGGCTCTTTGCGAGGGATGCAATGCCACCAGGGCAAATAAATGTTCAAACAGAACAGAACAACCTCACCTTCAATTATTTCTTCTTTCACTTTCTGCAATTCCTTCCTCACCTCTTCCAGAAGCTCCTGAAAATAATAATCAGTCAAGAGGAGGGCCCGGACTTGCAGAAACATCTCCCCTTTTTTATTTTTTGCAGCGCCCGGGACTGAACCCAAGGGTTTTCCGCATACTAGGTAAGGGCTACACTAGCTACAAGCCCAGGTCCCCTCTCCCTTTTCTTACTGACTAAAGAGTCAGAGGAAGCAGGTTTTAGACAACCTCCTGCTCTCGCCTCTTGACAAGGCCACTAAGGTCACAGAATGACTGGAATCATCTATAGGAGAATTCTAGATTCTCAAAGCCGGAAGAAAAGAACTGGAGAGCAGCCAGGACCAGGCCTGGCAAATGTATTCCCGCCTCCTGCCAACTTCCATTGATGCTGGATGGCTGGAGCCACTGGCTCAGGATTCCGGGCACTCAGTAGGAAAAGAGTGAGGTGATAGATTAGTAAGGTCTGGCACAGGCACTGGAGATGGGGATGTGGGACTGACTGGGTCATCCTAGACTCCATCTAATCTCTCCATTTCTCAGGCTGGGAAACTGAGGTTCCAAGCCTTCTCTAGAACCACTCAGCACATTGGATGCAGGCTGGACCTTGATCTGGACCTTGATCTCCTCTTGTCTTAGGCCCCTTTCTAGTTCCAGCGCCTTCCCAGAGCTACCTGCTTCACCCTCTCCAGGTCTGACTCATCACCCGAGCTGGGTGTAGAGGGGTGGGCCTCAGAGGTGGTCACCGAAGATGATGACTTCATCCTGGAAGAGACAGTGTGGTGTGGGACAGAACTGAGGTTAAAGGGAGGATTTTCCCCTGCATCCCATTCCAAGGCCACATTATGTTCTTCCCTATGTTGCTGTTAGGTGCCCTCGAGTCAGTGTCCGACTCATAGCGACCCAACATACAACAGGTGAAACACTATTGTCAGTGCTTCTCCATTATTCATAGGGTTTTCAATGGCTGTTTTTTGGGAATGAGCTGCTGGGTCCTTCTCCCAAGCCTCCAGCACCTGGTGTTCCCAGGCGGTCTCCCATCCAAGGACTAACCAGGCCCGACCCTGCTTAGCTTCTGAGACCTGACGGGATCGGACACCACAGTGCTACGGCTGCAGGTGTTCCTCCCTATACATTAGGCCAAGTCTAACTATTGCAGGGGGAGCCCCAACATTGATGGCCCACCTTGGCAAAGTTGTGCTGTTCTTCTCCCAGGGTCTCCGCACAGGTTCTGAGGGAGAGACAAATCCAACTGATCAGGGATGAGGTGCGCCTCCAACCCATCTGCTTCCCCAGCCTCAACAGCCGCCCCCCCCCCCAAAGAACCATCCCCGGAGAGTACAATCCCCACCAGTATATTCAGACTCTCCATAAGGGGGCGCTGTGAGAATAGGGCATGCTGGGATTTGTAGTTCCTGGGGCTACACAGGGCTCTCACTCACCACTCTGGGCTGGGACTCTGGCCTCTGGCTCCTCCTGCTGGTGGGAAATAAAACTGTCACGAGCCAGCCCTGCCTCACTGGGGCTCAAGTCCTCTTCCAGGTCCAAAGCCAGCCCAGCCCTATCCCACCACATCCCCAACACCTCTACCCTGATGGTGCATCTCAAGGCATACAGGGCAAGAAGAGCCTCTAACTTACACTGGCTGATTCATCCTTGGGGGGCTTCTCCCCAACCTGCGTGGCTTTCCTTCTGCGGAAGGGAAAAGACAGGGCAGACATTTTGGTTCCTCTGCTCAGCCATTCAACAACCCCTTCCCATTGTTCTAGAATTGTTCTGGAATTCATGAAGCCTAAGATGTTCGTGGGAAGCCAGGCGTGGTGGCACACGCCTGTAACCCCAGAACTCCAGAGGCAGAGGCAGGATACGGAGTTCAAGGCCAGCCTGGGCTACAAAGCAAGACCCTGATCCCTGTTTTGGAAGACCAAGGGCTGGCTGGGTGCCCCATGGTGCACGCCTGTGATCCCAGCTACTTGGGAGGCTGAGGCAGGAGGATCATGAATTTGAGGCCAGAGGCAGCCTGTGCAACTTCATGAGACTCTGTCTTGAAATAAAAAATGGGCTGGGGGTGCAGCTCAGGGGTGGAGAACTTGCCAACCACATGAGAGGGCCTGGGCTCAACCCCTAGTATTAGAAAGTAAAAAACAAGAAACCAACCAAGGGCTGGGGATGTGGCTTAGTGGTAGCGCTTACTTAGCAAGTCCAAGGCCCTGGGGTCCCATGCCCTGCACTGCCTGCCCCCCCATTAAAGAGACCCCTCTTCTAGAATGAGGTGAGGTGTGTGGGGGTCTCCGATTCTCCCATTTGGGAATCACAAAATTCCAAGGGTGGGAAGGCGTGGTCTTATGATGCTGGGATCTGAGTGTCGGAGTTTCTAGAATGTGGAGGGGAGTCTCCTCAAGTGTCAGAACTTGGGGTGTAGGAACATTCTAGAGGCTGGCAGTCACCTCTGGACACTATAGTCTCCAGCATGACATCTCAGACCTGGCTCTCATGGGAGGACTTGCACACAAATAAAACAGGAATCAGAGGCCTGCCCCCCCACAAATTGTAAACGCAGGTGATCTGGGACACAGGCGCGGATGCAGGCTCACCGTCTGGCCAACATGGCGTTCATCTCTTCCATGAGCCCCCCCCCTGTGCCTCGACTGGTCTCAGCTTTGGGGGCTGGAGGGCCCCCTGAGGCCTCCTCCTGCTGGAGAAGTGAAAAGGGGACAGAGGTTGAAGGGCAGGCATTCCCGGCTGCTCCCGCTGTCCCCTGAGGACCCTGTTTTTCCCCACACACTCCCCCCAGCCCCTCACCTTGCTGACTTTCCTGAGTTTGGCTCCAGCGATGGCTGCGGCCAGCCCCGAGGCCCCAGACCCCCCAGCGCTGGGGCCCTGTGCTGTAGGGAGAGGGGGCGCAGGGGGTGGGCCTCCCCCTGCTCCATGCCCTGCAGCTGAGACCCCGGAGGGGGGCAGCCCTGGGGGTGGCGGGGGGCCCGGAGGAGGCGGTGGGCCTGGAGGCAGGGGTGGCCCCCCAGCAGGGGGAGCAGGTGGGCACCCTGAAACACACACAGAAGCAGGGCTGCTGAGAGACGCCTGGGTCTTTGTCCATCCGGCCCCCCACGTCCACCAGGGAGGCCGCCAACTCCGAGGGTGCTGGAGGCGTCACCTGCGTTGGAGACCCGGCGCTCCATGTGCTCTGGCTGGCTGGGCTGCTGTCTGTGGAGCAACAAGGAAGCTGCCTTCAGTCAGGGCCCCGAGGGCGGCTGTCAGTACCCCGGGCCCCCCTCTGAGGTTGGGGAGCCAGGCCGGCTCCTCATCCCCACCTGCAGCCCCTTCCCAAGGGGCCCAAGAAAGGACACTTGGGGCACCGGGGGTGGGGGTGGGGGCCGCGCAGGCGGGGACAGCACAAGACCGGCACACAAGCCTCCTATCGCTGATCGAGAATGTCTGGTTACCAAGGGCCCAGATTCTCTCAACAACGAGGTGCTGGACCCTGGGCATCTGGGGGCACCATGATTTGGGGGCCCAGAGGTTCTGCAATCAGTGTGAGGAGTTTTTTGAATTCTGGGAGGCGTCTGAAAGCTGTTCACTTCTAGTCCCTTGTGATTTGGAACATTCCAGAAACTGAAAGCTGGAGGGGCCCTGAGCTCCAGGAGCCAGGGGCTCAGCGACTTCCTAACGCCAGGCTGAGTCCAGTGCCCACCTTCTCTGCTGCTCCAGCTCCTCCGGCGAGGGGCCGTTCTGGGCCGACCAGGTGGGCGGGGCCGGGGGCGGGGCTGCAGGAGGCGGCGCCCCTCCTGCAAGGGGAGAGAAGGTAAGGTGAGCCCCCCAGGAAGGCTGCCCTGCCCTGCAGCGCTGGCCCTCACCCCAGCGGGATCCCAGAGAGCCAGGGGCACTGACACCCGGCCAGGAGGAGGGACCAGCTTCCCTGTCCCGAGCTGCCACGAGGTGGGCGCGCTTGTGACACCCAGGGGCATCCCTAGCCCCAAAGTTGTATGGGTTGGAATCGGCAGGAAAAGCATGAGTTCCTGCTGACCCCAGCACCCTGGCTCCCCACTACCGTCACAGCCAGGGGTGCCTGACTGAGGACCCCAAAAGGCTAAGGAGCTCCTCATGTACCACAGGCCCCAGGGGCCCACAGAGCCCCCAGGGCCACTGTGCTTTCCTGTGGGTCCCCAGACTGGCCAGCTACTTCCGCAAGCACTGGCATCGCCCGGGGAAGCCACGCCTCTGCCCCTAGGTGATTTCCAGGTGATCCACAGGCACAGCAGCAGCTGCCCATGGCCAGGCTACTCAAAGTCCAGGGACCACGGTCTCAGCATCACCACCAGGGATCTGGCGAGAACTGAGTCTGTGGCCAACCCGGCCCCTGAGCCACAGCCTGCACTTGACCCAGATCCCCAGGTGTGGAAGAAATACCAGCGTTTTAATTTAATTTTATTTAATTAATTAATTTATTTTGTGATACTGGGGGTTGAACCCAGGGCTTTGAGCTTGCATGCTTTGCAAGTGCTGGACCACTGAGCTGCATCCCCAGCCCATATTTTTTACTTTTTGAGACAGGGTCTTGCTATATTACACAGACTGTCTCTGGTCTAGAACTTGCGATCCTCCTGCCTCTCCTCCTGAGTCCCTGGGAGTACAGGTGTGTGCCACCGCACCTGGCTAATTTTAATTTTTTTTTTTTTTTTTTTTTGGCGGTTCTGGGGATGGAACCCAGAGCCTGGCACACACTACGCGAGCGCTCCACCCTAAGCCACACCTCAGCCCTAACCTGGAACCTTTACTCTGTGAAGTGGTCACGGGGGCAGTGCTCACCCACAATTCCGGGGCGAACTACCCCCTTTGGAATCATAGGTCTTGTACGCAGGCACACAGCATCATTTCCCATGCCAGCAGTGAATTGTTGTTAGGTGCTGTTAAGTCAGGCCTGACTCATAATAACCCTATGTACAAGAGGGGGAACACTCCCCGACACTGTGCCCTGCCTGGCACTATGTCAGTGCTCCTCAGCTTTTCATAGGGTTTTCGACGGGTGATTGTTTCGGGAGTGGGCTGCCAGGTCCTTCTGTTTTTGTGGTGCTGGGGATCGAACCTGGGGCCTCAGCGCACAGCGGGCGCTCTACCAACTGAGCTATACCCCAGCCCTTAGCAGCCAATTAGCTCTGCTCTGTACATGCGTAAACTGAGGCCCAGAGTGGGAAAGTGGCAGCCTTTGGCCTGCGGCACTGCAGAGGGGTCCCCTGCGCCACCGGGGCCCACCATGACGTCTAACCTTCCAGGGCTTCTAGGGCGCTGGCCATGCCCGCAGCGAAGTGCGCCGCGTCCTCCTTGCTGCCGAAGTTGAGGCCCCAGACCTGGCGGGCATCTCGCCACTGGTGGAAGTTGGGGGTGGCCTGGTTATACTTGACACCCCGGATGATGGCACAGTTGATGACCACCTGACAGGAGGGGGATGGAAGGTGAGGGCCAGCGGGGCTTGACCACAGACGGGAGGGCAGATAGGGGCCGCACCTGCTGGTCCGGCTGCATCTTGCGGCCGACGACCCGGAAGGAGTTGGCCGTGGGGTTGTGGTAGATCTGGACGCGGCTGAAGGCCTGGGGGCCCGTGCCTGCGGGGAGCCACCGCTTGTTGCTGTCATCGTAGAGCATCACAGTGGCCCGGCTGGAGCACACAACCGTCTCGCTGGGGGCGGGGGGGAAGGAAGAGCGAGCTTGTCACCTTCTCCACCTGGGTCTCTAGGAGGTTCCAAGAGACAAAAGACACGGGGGGAGGAAGAGCAGGGGGCACAGGGAGGGGGGTGGCGGAGGGAGATGGTGTGCGACGCCCTCCATGAGACCCAGGCACAGAGAGAGGAGGAGAGATGACAGAGAGGTGGGATCGAGTGATGGATGAGTGGGGAAGACACCAGGGGACATGAGACCGACAGATGGGGAAAGAGACGGGCGTGGAGAGGCGGGAAGGCGAGAGTCACGCTGACAAAGTGGGAAGGGACAGATTGAAAGACAGACAGACAGGTGGACAGGCAGGGAAGCAGAGAAAAGGATGCAGAAAGAGTTAAAGATAGAGGCAGGAGCTGGCGCGGTGGTGCACACCTGTGATCCCAGCTACTCTGGAGGCTGAGGTGGGAGGATCGGGAGTTGGAGGCCACAGGCAGCCTGCGTAACTTAGCGAGACCCTGTCTCAGTGGTGGAGTGCTTGCATGGCAGGTGCTAGACTCTGGGTTCAACCGCTGGTAGTGGGAGGAAAAAAGAAAGAAAGGATGGGAGGCTAGGAGAGAAAAGATGGAGAGAGAGACAGAAGAGAGACATAGACACAGACGGGGCAGGAGACGCAGTAAGGACGCAGAGAAGGCTAGAGGGCTTCACCCCAACCTGGCCTCCACTTCCCTGCCTCCACCAGCACTCGTGGACCCCGTCCCTGATCCCCACTCAGGACAGATGAGGAGGCCGAGGCTCACAGGACCCGCAGGCTTCCCCACTGTGGTCTCCCAGTGTGCAAACAAGCAAGCTCTGGGTCAGGGCTGTGATGAGTGGGCCTGGGGACCAAGGCACAGCAGAGGCCCAGACAGCTCCAGACAGGCAGCCCTGGCACCAATCTCCCATGGTACGGAGTATGTTGCAGGAGACAGACTTGTCTCTTTGCTGTTGTTAGGTGCAGTCGAGTCGGGTCTGACTTACAGTAACCCTATGTACAGCAGAATGGAACACTACCTGATTCTGTGCCAGGCACACGATCTTATTTATGTTAAGCTCATTGCTACAGCCACTGTCCATTCGTCTAGTGGAGGGTTTTCCTTTTTTTTTGTTGACCTGCCCCTCTCCCAAACATGATGTCCTTCTTCAGAGATTGGTCCCTTCTGACTACAGATCAGTGCTAGGACCATGGAGCCCAGGTCTGGGGGTTCCCCAACGGAGCACCTGCCCAGTCTGGGGGTCAGCTGGGACTTCCTGGGGTGGGCAGCAGCCAATGCTGCCTTAGGGATGGGTCAGCTTGGAGTCGGGGATCTGACATCACAGATGTTGAGTTCAAATCCCTACTGAACCCCCTCTTCCTGACCTGCCAACCAGGGAAATGATAGCCCCCATATGCCAAGGCACATACAGGACCTGGGCGGGGCTTGGGCCCTTGTGCAGGACCCCTTGGTGGTCCTCCTGGGAGGCTCAACGCCCCTCCCCCCCACGAGGGAACTCGGGCTCCCAGACAGGAAGTGACTTGGCCAAGGTCACACACAGACAGGGGAAGTGGGGGGAAGCTTTGGTCTCTGCCCCGCCCCACCCCCACGGAGATTATTCCTGAAAAGAGGAAGTTGGCGGTGGGAGGTTTCTGGGGAGAGAAACTGACCCAAGGTGGCTCTGTCCCTATAGGGGCTGGGGGTTGAAGCGTGACAACCAGGACAGGGAAAGCCCCGCAGGTGGCCTGGCTGACAACCTGGCACCCCGACTTTGCATAGCTGCGGCGCCTCCCCTCACCAGCCGCTCCACTGGGCCGGGTCCCCGATCCTCCCCAAGTCACCCTTTCTGTTCCCGCTGCGGCCCTTCAGGATGGACACGGTTCCCTCCAGGGCATGGAGCCCGGAGTGGGGGAGGGGCTGGCCCAGTGTCCCGCGGGTAGCAAGGGGCAACACTGGCCTTCAGAATCCAGGCTGCCTGGCTCCCAGGGCCACAGTCTTAACCTCGGGGACTGTGGGCCCTGCCCAGATGCCAGGTGCCACCTCCAGATGAGCACAGCCTCAGGGGCTTCTTTCTGACTCCCGTGGCCCCGGCAGGGCGGGGTTGGGGCCTCCACCTGCCACCCACACCCAGGGCCGACTCTGGCTGGGTGCCCCGAGATCTGGCAGCCCCACCCTCACTGGACTTTGCCCTCCAGGTAGCCCTGGCCTGGCCAGAGGACTGGGCACCGGCTGGCTGACCCTGGCCTGGTCCTGCCTTTTGCCAGGTCTTAATGGACCCATTATAGCAGAAGGACCCCGGCGGGGTGGAGTCTTCTCGGAAGCTCTGGCTCCGCAGAGCAGAGGCCAAGCTCTCTCCCTGGCCGGTGCCCTTCTGGGCTCACTCCTTCCTGCTCCTTTTAGCTGGTTAGGGCCCAGCCCAAGGCGTTCCCAGCTCCCCTTCCCAGCTACTCCTTCACATCAGATACAAGCCTGCCTCCCCGGCCGGCCTCAGGGCCCATTCTTCCTCCAGCCTAGATAGTCACCTCCTCAGGTCTCTACCTACATGTCACCTCTTCCTTCCAGAAGCCCTCCCTGACTACCTCCTCTGCACACTTCATAGCAGGGATCCTTGCCTGATAATCTTTATTTATCCTGTCTCTACAACCAAAATGTCAGGTCCATGACAGCTCTATAAACGCGTGAGCTAGACTCTGATGACCGAGGAGAAAAATAAAAGCATAGAAAGGTAAATACACTTGCTATAGGTCACACAGCAAACAAGCAAATAGGCTCCTATTTGAATCCAAGTCCACCCAAAGTCTGAACCTTTAAGAGGAAAAAACAGCTAACTTGAAATTTTTAAAGGCAAGGTACAAAGACCTGTGGCTTGGAGGTGAGGAAGGATATAAATGCATCTGCACACAGGATGGTGATCTGCGCACCTTCTTCCCAGGAGACCCACTGTGGTTGCCTTTCAGGAGGGGAAACGAGGGCCTGGGAACCAAGGGCCTGGGGAAACAGGCGTTTCGCACTCTTTACGGTTTTGAATTGCTTCACCAGTTCTTATCTTTTTCTTTCCTTCTTTTTCTGCAGGGGGAAGGGTGGTGAAATCTATGCAGCCTAGGCTGGTCTCGAACTTGTGATCCTCTTCACTCTGCCTCCCAACTGCTGGGATCATAGGAGTGCACCACCATGGCAGGCACTTTTTCTTTTAATCATGGGATGGAATTACCTTAAAAGCCTAATTCATAACTTAAGCTTAAAAACAAAAACAAAAACAAAAATAAAATAAAATTAAAAAAAAACCCAAACTGTGCTCTAAACAAAAGCTGAAATGGAAATTCCCACCACTAGGAAGTGTGACCGGTGAGATTGATTTGAACAGTCTCCTGGGGTCTCACACCCTCCAACTGACATGAGAGCATCTTACTTCCCAGCCAGCCCAGGACCCTCCCCTCCCAGCAGTCACCTTGCTGTGTGGCTTCATCTCTCAGTGTCCAGCCTCAGAAACTGTAACTCAATGGGTTTGTTTCAAGAATGAAAACAGAGAATGGACACAGAGCCCTATACTCAAGACCTGGCAATTGGAACATATTCCACATACGGGAGCTGAAAGTCATAAAAGAAGTGAAGGAGCTCCCCATCACTGGAGGTAAGCAAGCACAACCACTCCAGTTTACATAATCCTTCCATATTCAAGTCTAGCCCTTCCCTTCTTTGCGTCCCACCCCCAAGACTTACTCCATAGCATGCTTACGCCATATAACTTGAGAAATACATAGAGAAACAATATTCTTTGAGGCAATCTTGGGTAGGGAACCTGTCTAAGGTGTGTGAGGCTTGTGTGTTTTCATTCTAGTCTCTCCTTTGAGGTGGGCCTCAGTTTCCAATAAATACAGGAAACTGAAAGTTCCTGCTTGAGTTCCTTCTTGCTTACCTACATTGTCTTTAAATGGTTTTTATTTTTCAACAGCAGGAGTGTTACTTGTACATGCTTAAGAAAAACTCCTGAAGGTTTTCTTTTCTTTTTCCTTTAATTGCTAATAGCTGGAGACACACTTGTGTTCGAATTCAAGCTTGGCCACTTCCAAACTGAATTTAACAGGTAACTTGCTTAACCTCTCTGTGCCTCAGTTTCCCCATCTCAGAGTTGTATTACAATGGATCTTAGGATTGTGGTGATTAACCAGAATCAGATACCTAGGGAGCGCATGGCACGTCGATTTTTTTTGACAAGAAGAATAACTTCTGTCATTACTGTAAGAGGAAGAAATGGACAAATTCTTCCTGAATTCCTTTCGCGGGAGATCCTCAGACCTCTGACCCCCTTCCTTGCCTTCCCACAACACCAGCTCCCGGATACAGCAGACACTCAACAAATATTTGTCAAACTGGGAGAAAAAGAACCGTAGCTTGTAATTTTCCATGTTAACATCCCCTCTCCCAACGGCCCCAGGACCGTCTCAGTCAAATCAGCCAGGCACTAGCGGGTCCCAGCCTCTTCCCCTCCTCCCAGGTTGCCCAAAAATAGCGGAGGGAGCTTGGGCTAGCCTTTTCCCTCTTTTGAGCCTCAGTTTCCCCAACTGGGAAGAGGGACACCGGTCACTTTGACTCCTAAGCTGTTCTTGGAGAAGGGGCACAGCCCAGGAGGTTGGGTGGGACCACCCCAGAAGGTAGGAGGGGAAGGGGTGGGAGTGACCCTCAGTGGGACAGGCAGGGGCTCAAGTTCTGCCCCCTCCACCGCTCCCCAGGAGGGAGGTGTGGCCCGGAGCCGGAGGACTGGGGCTGGGGCTGGGGGCGGGGGCTGGGGGGAGCCGCAGGGCGGCCCAGACACTGCTCCTGTCCTTTTACGGTCTCGCTCTGAGTGAGGCAGCACTAACTCGGACATCCGCCATCCGCCTTCCACCGGGCCTGGGACCGGAAACGGGCGGGGGGAGGGGCGGGGCTGGGGGCGGCGGGAGAGGAGAGTCCTGGGGGAAGGGGGTGACCGAGGAGAGCCTGGGTCCTGCCCGCTGCCCCCTGGCCGGGACGTCGCTCGACAGGGGACAGGCTAGGCAGGAAGTCCAGATTGGTGGCTGTCCGGTCGCTCCCTTTCACATGGGGGGGTGCAGGGGGTGTCCTTTAAAGGTCCTAAACAGGAATGTCACCCCGATGTCAGAGGGCAGGGGTGTGGAGTGTGCGGGAAGTGGAGGATGTGGCCATCAGGGGGTTAACCCTGGCCGTCCCCGTCCCCGGGGGCCGCCTTCTCCAGAGGGGCTTTGGGGCAGGAAGCCCCAGAGAGAGTGGAGGAAGGGAGATAGCATTGTCAGGCTCGGGCCCCAAGGGGCAGATTATTGGGGTGGGGGACGGTCAGGGGAAGAAAGACTGGGGGGACTCCATTCGGCACTTGGCCCCTCCCTCAGGTGAGCCCAGGAGTTTGGGGGAGGCCCGGGTAACCCAAAATCCCGGGGCCCCTTACCCCCAGGATTAAATTCCCGGGCAGAGAGCAGCGACTGTCTGGGAAGTGTGGGTCCCCGGGGGAGAAGGCTGTGACCTTGAAGCCTTCCGGCGCCCCCTCCTCCTCCAATCCCGCGGCTCCGATGCCTGGGGGGGCGGGGGAGGCGCGGTGGCGAGGAGGCAGCTGGCCCGCGGCGCTCCCGGCCCGCCCCCCGCTCCAGCTGCCTCGACAGGTGAGTCGAGCAGACAAAGGCCCCCCGCCCCCAGCTGCCGCGCCCCCTCCCTGCTCGGGCCGCGCAGGTGGGGACGGGGCCGCCCTCTGGCCCGGGGCCGGGGAGCCGCCCTCAGCCCCGAGCGCGCGCCCCGTCCTAGGTGCCGCCTGCCTCGAGCCGGTTGTGCGGGCAGAGCGACCGGGGAGCGGAGGCTCGCGCGGACCCTCGAGGCGAGCTGGGCCCGGGGGTCGGCCCACAACGAGCCCCCCCACTGGAGGACCTAAGCACCCCCACATTTAAGGGACCCAGAAGTAGCCCCAATGTGGGGGAGTGCGGTCCCACTCGGGGGGACTTTTTTTCCAGGGCTACCCAAACGGGAACCCCGCAAATCAGGGTCTGCGTCTCCAATACCTCTTCCAGCTCCCGGGGTCTCCCAGCCAGGGCCCTCCAATACCCCCTCCCGGACCTCGCATTGAGGTCTGGAGTAAAGTCTGAGCCTTGCTTAAATCCAGGCATCCTTGCGGGGAATCTCGTCCAACTTGGAGGTCCTCTGAGAAAGTCTTAAAATTCTGGGAGTCCCTCCGAGCGCCCCCAAACCTGAAGGCCACCGAGAGAACCTCACCGGCACCCCATCGCCCAGCCTCGGGAGGCACGGAGAGGTGGTCGATGCTCAGAGTTCATTCAAGGGGGGATCGGCCCAAAGCGGGGGCTCTCAAAGCCAGGTCCCCAAATTCCAGCCTGGAGCGAGCTGGGGGGAGGGGGACTAACGCGGGGCGGGGGGGGGCCTGGCCTGGGCGGGGAGGGGTCCAGGGGGGTCGGAGCTCACCTCATGGCTGCGCGGTGGGCGGGCGGCGCGCCCGCGGGGGGCTGGCTCCCGGGGCGCCCCTCGATCGAAGTTCAGGGGTTCAGGGCTGGCTCCAGGTTCCGTGCGGTCTTCCGCGGGGTCCCGCCCCGCAGAGTCTGGCTTCCTGGGGGGGACGTGGCCCAGCCGGGGCGGGTCCTCGGCGCCTATTTCCCCCCCGCGATGGCTCGATCGGGGGGTCCCCGAGGCTGAGAGGGGGTGGCGTCCCCTCTCCGACGCGCCCCCTTGGCCGGCGGCAGCTACAATGTTACTCTTACTACTGTACTTCTCTGCGCTACATTTCGTTCCAAAATTCCACTCCCCGCACCCACAATGCCCCGCGCCTTAAAGGGGCCGCGGACACCTCCAGGCGGGGGGTGGGGGAAGGAGGAGGGGGAAGGAGGGCCCTTAAAAGGGCAACGCAGAACCGCGCCTTCCGCATTTTCCCTCTTTCCCCCGACGCAGGTGCGAGGGGGGTGCACCCCGGAGCCCCCCACTGGGGATCTAGGTGGAGGGGAAGAAAGGGTCGCAAGGGCCCCCCCTTGATCTCTGGTTCTCTCCCGCGGTGGGGCGCACTTTCTCCCATCGTGCTGCCTCCCGCGTACTCCTCCATCTCTCAATCATCCGCTCGGTTCTAGGGAGCCAGGAAGACCCCTCGGTGGAGCACGTGGTCTCTCCGATGTTCTCCCCTAAATCCCACCTGGGGACAACCCCCCATCCGCCCGCAGCTCCTATTCAGGCGATCGATGCTGGGTTCCTAGGGGGGGAGCCCCCTCCCCCGCACAGGCTGGGGAAGGCGGGCTGGGCCTCACCTCCCGCCGTCCCCCGCCCGCCCCGGGAAGGTGAGGAGGAAGTGGGCCGGAGGGGCGCGGCCCGCCGCTGACTCACGGCCGCAGGGTCGGGGGTGGAGGTGGGGGCTGGTAGGGAGGGCTGGGGTGGGGGCTGCCGCGCCTGTCCCGGTGGGGACGGGGGCGTTGGGCTCCTGCGCAGGTGAAGCCCGTGGCCGCTGCCCCCATGCACACCCTTTTAGGACTTAATCTCGCCCACGGAGAACAGTAGGAGCTTCCCAGCAATCGCGGCCACCGAGGCCAGGAGACCCCCGAGGGGCCGCCCCCTCCCCCACTCCCCCAATCCCCGACTCTGGGTTGAGCCCAGAAACCCAGGCTTCCGCACTGGGCTCGCAGGCCCCGCCCCAGGTGACGTCACGGAAGCGGCCCCGCCCCTCCGTAGAGCGCCACCTGGCCAGAGTGAGGTGGCCTAGCCCTGGGGCATGGTCAGATCCACTTTCATAAATCGGTAAACTGAGGCCCAGAGGCAGGGAATGAATGTGGCCTATGATCTCTTTGTGGGAGCCCCCCAGAACCCCGAAAGCCGAGATGAGTGTAAAACCAGCAGCTCTCTGGGCCCAGATGACCAGGTGGACCAAGGCCAGTCCCTCTCTTGGATGCTGTCCTACCTTGCTACACCTGGAGGACACCTCATCCTTCTAGGCCGAGCTATGACTTAATTCTGCTCTGAAGAACTGAATAACCCTCTTGCTTCTCCACCCGCTCTGGGAGACCTTGAACCCCAATCCCCCTAGATTATAATGGTCGCTCCTCTCGAATGTTCTAAGTGCTTAGGGGGCAAGCGTAGCCTGGATCACACCAGCCAGGCCCAGAACAGCCACTCAACAAACATCTATCCAGCTGCATGAGGAACCCAGTTCCTTGTGACTTTGACTAAACCCTTTCTCCTGTGGGTCTCCACTAGCCCACCTGTGAAATGGGAGGAGTGGGAGTTTTGGGCGCCCCCTGCGCTCAAACAAGAGTTGGCAAACTTTTGTTGTTGAGGTCGTGGGCGTTGAAACTAGGGCCCCGCACTTGTGTGCTTTGCAAGCGCTGTACCACAGAACTGCACCTCCAGCCTTTGTGTGTGTGTGTGTGTGTGTGTGTGTGTGTGTGTGACAAGGTCTTGCTAAATTATGCAGACTGCGTCTGGTCTCGAACTTGCCTTCCTCCACCTTTCTGGTCGCTGGAATTACAGGTGTGCGCCACCGCGCCTGGTAGCAAACTATTTAAAAGTCCAGATGGTAAATACTTTGGGGATATGAGATATAGGTCCTCCCTAACCCCTACTGCTGAGGTGGGGGTCAAACCTAGGGCCTCCTGCATGCTAGGCAAATGCTCTACCACAGACCTACATCCCCACATTTTGTTCTCTCTCTTTTTTTAACCACTCTTTAAAAATGCAAAAATCATTCTTAGCTCCAGGGCTCTACAAAACAGCAGCAGGACCTCTGCACTAGAGAATTCTGGCACGTATACCAAAAGGCTTCATCAAGGATCTTTATGGCAGCAGCGATGTGAGAGAGAGAAATTAGAAATCGCTTAAATGTCCATCAAGAAGACAGAGGCAGCTGGGTGTGGTAGCGCAGGTCTGTAGTTCTAGTACCTCGGAGGCTGAGGCAGGAGGATCACAGGTTTGAGGCCAGAGGCAGCCTGTGTAATTTAGCAAGAACTTGTCTCAAGATAAAAAATAAAATATGGGATCAGGGAGCAGCTCAGTGGTAGAGCGCTTGCATGGTTGTGCGGGGCCCTGGGTTCAACCGCCAAGTACCACAAAAAAAACCAAAACAATACACACAAAAATAAACAAAAACAGAGGAGCCAGGTATGGTGGTGCATGCCTGTAATCCCAGCACTTGGGAGGCTAATTAAAAACTTTTGTTTGTTTGTTTTCTGGGACTGAGTATAAACAAACAACAGAAAACCCATCAGCCATTGAAAACCCTATGAATAGCAGAGAAGTACTGATACAGTGCCAGGCATGACACAGGGTAGTATAGTATTTCATCTGGTGTATACAGGGTCACTATGAGTCAGATCAACTCCACAGCACCTAACAACATTAGCTCAGCGGTAGACTGTTTGCCTAGCACATGCAAAGCCCTGCGTTCAATGCCCAGCACCATAAAATTTTTTTGGTCTGTTTTTGAAGTCTTTAATGTGTTATTGAGTGAAACACACAAGTGGTAGAATGATTGATATAGGGTATGGAAAAATCAGGGAACTCCTAAGGTACTCTAACATGTGTACACTGAGAATAAACAGTCCGGAACTTGAGCTGACCACAGTGCCTCATCCTGTAAACCCAGAGACTTGGGAGGCTGAGGCAGGAGGATTGCGGGTTCGAGGCCAGAGGTGTCCTGTGTAATTTAGTGAAATCCTGTCTCAAGACAAAAAGTGAAAAGGGCGTTGGGAGTGCCAGGTCAGTAGTAGAGTGCTTGCAAAGTATTGTGAGGCCCTGGGTTCAGCCCCCTGGTTCAACAACCACACAAAAAAAAGAAAGAATGAAAGAAAAGAAAAAAGAATTAAAAAAGGTCTAGAACTCATCACAATGGCTATCAGTGGGATTTGGGATGGGATTGCACGGAATTCAGTGAGTTTGGTAATGGCAGAAATCTCAAGCCTCACCTAGAAAATGCCAAATTCTGTCCTGCTTCTAGATCTTCCGGATAGCTGTCCCTTCTAGCTTGGGATATGCTTCTTCAGGCTATTTGCATGTCCCATTCCTTTTCTGTCAGATCTAAGCTCAGTTGTCCCCTTTCATTGAGCTTCTTTGTTCCCCTGTTTCAAGCAATCATCCCTAAGTGAAAAATTGAGTGGCGAAGGGTGGAGGAACAAAGACTTTTCATTCTACACCATCTTGAATTCTTTGGTTTTCTTTTTTTGTTTGTTTATTTCTTGTGGTACTGGGGGTTGAACTCAGGGCCTCACGCTTGCATGCTTTGCAAGTGCTGGACCACTGAGCTGCACTCCCAGCCCATTCTTTTTTTCTTTTTGAGACAGGGTCTCGCTAAATTACGCAGGCTACTTCTGGTCTCGAACTTGTGATCCTCCTGCCTCTGCCTCTTGAGTCACTGGGATGACAGGCATTTGCCACCATGCCTGGCTCAAATTCTTTGGATTTCAAACCAAGTGAACTTATTAACCACGCAAAAACCCAATGAACTGGGTGTGGTGGCACAGGCCTATAATCCCAGCCCTCCACAGCTGAGCCAGGAGGATCTCCAGTTACAGGCCAGCCTGGGATACAGCGCCAGACTGTGTCTCAAAAAAACAATAACTGCTAGGCACAGTGGCACACGCCTGTCATCCTAGCAACTCAGGAGTTGAAGCCAGGAGGAACGTAGGTTCGAGACTAGAGGCAGCCTGGGTAATTTAGCGAGACCCTGTCTCAAGATAGAAAATAAAAAACGGGCTGGGGTACAGCTCAGTGGTAGAACACTTGCAAAGTATATGTGAGGCCCTAGGTTCAAATCCCAAGCACTACAAAATAATAATAATGATGATGATGATGATGATAGTAATAGAAATAAATTCATTTTTTTAATTAAGAAAACGTAGCAAAGTAGCTTTCTCAGTCACTTTTTTCTCATGTCCTGTTTTATTTTCCTTGTGACATTTATCAGGGTCTGACATGACCTTACTTATTTGCTCCTTCCTTTGCAATCTCCCCAAACTGGCATGCTTCACCCATGGGGGTCAGGTGCCCACTACATATTTGCAAACTGGTCAAATAGGGTTTTTTTTTTTTTCAACAAGGAAATGTATCTGGAATTACTTATGAACTAAAATTTCATAAGCACACCTCTTCTTCTACCTCCTCTCAAACACAGATGAAAATAGGATGTTGAACTGAGAATCTCTCAGGATCTGTCTGGCTCTAGAAATTTCAAGAAAAAACTTGGTTGGGTTGTTTGGGTTTTTTGGTTGGTTTGTTGTTGTTGTTGGTTTTTGGTGTGGTTTTTTTTTTTTTTTTTTTTTTTTTTGTCTTGATGGTGGTGGAATTTCCCTCGTCGCTCATAGGACTTTTCAGCGAGGGGGAAGTAGCAGGGGAAGTAAGCATTGTGGGGTTCCTCCCTTGGCTCCCGTGGCGAGGAAAGGGAGCAGTTTTCTTCCTCAGTTCTGTTCAGTCCCCAGCTGAGCAAAGATTCTCCACAGGATGACAGTTATCAGGCCTCCAAGTCCAAGGCAGAGTTCAAATGGGTCCCGGTGGGCTCCCCAGCCCCGTCCAGTCTCTTCTGCAACACAAAATAAGGGAGGAGGCCAAGAGCAATCCCCTCTTGCCTGTCCCTTGCCTACTCCCCTGTCTTCTGGAAGCATCACTCCTGGTTTGTTCTTCCTTTTTTGGAGGGACCACCTTATCCATCCGGTATGGGTGGAGTGGATGCCAGCCTCAAAGCCGAGGGTGGGGCATGTGGCCCAGGGTGGCCAATGAGAACTGACCCTAGGACCAAGTGCAATTTCTGGGAAATTGGCAAACTCTCAGTAGGCCTGGGGGATGTGAGCCTGGAGGTGGGAGGCTGCAGCCTCATGACCAACCACACCAGAGAAGGAAGCCCATTGGGAGAAAAGAAAATGAAGTGATGGCCCCTAAGGACATCATCTCACAACAGGAGGCAGCCACGCCCCAGGTCCACGAACTCTTCAATCACATGGCCCACTACATTCTCCGTTTTGCCTTCCCAGGTTGAATTGGGTTTCTGTTGCTCATAACCCAAAGAATCCTGGCAAATATCTCCTGCTGCTGCAGAGAAATTATTAGCAACTCTTCCTCCTCCACAGGATAATAACCAAACTTTCTTCCCTGCCATGCAAAGGCCCCGGGGCTCAGGCCACAGCTTCCTCCTTTGACCCACATCCTTTGCCTTACTTAGTCTTATTTCCTACCTCTTTGGATCTCTCTTGTTCAAGACCTGGGCTGTTCTCCAAGATACCCTGTGGTCTGTGCTCTGCATTGGGGCCTCAGAACTAGTCATTAAGATCGTCTGATTTTTTCTGCCTTATTCTTGCATGGAGAAGGCCGTGCTTGTAATGATGGGGTTTACAGAGCCTGGCAGGGGCTACAATTCTTGGAGAGGAGGCACAGGTCTTCTCTGTGTGGGCCACTCCCGTCCTGCCTAACACAGTGCTTCAGGGCCAGGAGTATGGATTCAGATATCAGCAAATTTCTTGTCCTCACTGGCTTCAAATTCCCTATCACTAAAATGAGTGAGGGGGAGTGGATCATGTACCCCTAAGGGAAACATTCCCCCTCGTGTCTGTCAGCTTGTCGTGCTATGGGGACTTGCTTGTTGCTGTGATGCTGAAAGCTATACCACTGGTATGTCAGATACCAGCAGGGCCACACATGGTGAACAGGTTTCAGTTGAACTTCCAGACTAAGACAGACTAGGGAGAAGGACTCAGCAGCCCATTCCCAAATCAATTAGCCACTGAAAACCCTATGAATGGCAGAGAAGCACTGTCAAATATAGCGTAGGAAAATGAGCCTCCCAGGCTGGAAGGCATTCAAGAAACAACTGGAGAGGAGTTGCCTCCTCAAAGTAGAGTTGACCTTAATGACAGGAATGGAGTAAAGTCTCTGGGATCTCCTTGTGCTGATGTGGCACAACTCAAAATGAGAAGGAGCACAGTGGCTGCAACAATGGGCTCAAACGTAAAAAGATGGTGCGCACGGCACAGTCTTGGGTAGTGTTTCGTTCCGTTGTGCACATGGTCGCTATGAGTCAGATCTGACTGGATGCCACTCAACACCATGACCACCAAGGGAAATATTCAAGAATACAGATTCTGGGGGTGCAGCTCAGTGGTAGGGAGCTTGCCTAGCATGTTCAAGGACCTGCTGGAGCTAGGAGGCGTGGCACACTCCTGAAGCCCCAGTGACTCGGTAGGCAGAAGCAGAAGAATTGCAAATTCAAGGCCAGAGGCAGCCTGTGTAACTGGGCAAAACCCTGACTCAAGATTTAAAAAACATGAGCTGGGTGCGGTGGCGCACGCCTGTAATCCCAGCGGCTCGGGAGGCGGAGGCAAGAGGATTGCAAATTCAGACCAGAGGACATCTACACAATTTAGCGAGACTGTGTCTCAAAAACTGAAAAAAGTGGGCTGGGGGTGCTGCTCAGTGGTCCAACACTTGCAAAGCACGCAAGGTCGAGGCCCTGGGTTCAACCCCCAGTACCGGAAAAAAAAAATTAAACAAACAAACAAACAAAAACAACCCAAAACGATAGTCCTTACTTTCCGGCGCTCCTCTGAACGGTGGCAGTGTTGAGAATAAGCGTCGGCAATGACGGAGGCCCTGGAAAACAGAAGCCAGTCCTCAAGAGACCTCCTTTCTACCACCCCTCCGCCATCCCACCGGCCTCAGCTCACTTGCAGTGTAGCCCACCTCCCGGAGGTAGGTCCGGGATGTCCTCCGAGGCCAGGGTCCTGAAGACCGCGTCTAGGCTGAGGAGCTCCTGAGCAGACGCACACAGTTCTGAAAAGCAGGGAAGGATGACG
Organism: Pedetes capensis; assembly: GCA_007922755.1. Lineage (NCBI taxonomy): Eukaryota > Metazoa > Chordata > Mammalia > Rodentia > Pedetidae > Pedetes > Pedetes capensis. The sequence goes on along the minus strand of VMDO01000329.1, from coordinate 166,722 downwards.
GCAGAGCCCCTGTCTGCCAGTCGTCCCTCCCGCTGCTTGCCGGGTGCCTGCCCACCAGCGACTCTGAGGCCCAAGACTGCATCGAGCGCCAGCTCCCTCCGGATCGCCTCCTGGCAAGGCCCGGGGGCCCCTGGGAAGCAGATCACCATGCAGGTCATGTTGTCCAGGCTGCCCTGGAGAGAGTGGAGAAAAAGGAGCCTGGTGGGAGAGGGTTGAGGGCTCCAGCCCAGGGCTCCCACAACAGTCCTGGGGCTCCAGGAGCCCTTGTGAGTCTGGTTATGCCCATCTCAAGTCTCCGGTCTGAATCAAGCACGCTACCGTTTTGACCCATTTCTTAGGCCACGCCCTCTCCCTGCCCTTGCCTTGTACTATTAAAAAAGGACCACGCCCTTTATCCAAAGTCCCACCCACCCTGCTCGATCGGGGCTCTTCCATCTTCTGCCTGTGATTATTACCTTAGGCCAGGCTTGTGTGCAAGCACTGCCCATTCCCAGAGACCACTTCCTTTCTCTTAACCCCTCCCACTTATCTCTCTGTGTGTTGTTAGTTGCCTTAGAGTCGGTATCAAACTAATAGTGACCCTCCGTACAACAGGCGAAACACTATTGTCGGTGTTTCTCTGCTGTTCATAGGGTTTTCAATGGCAGATTGATTTTTGGGAGTGGGTTGCCGTGTCCTTCTCCCAAGCCTGCAGCACCTGGTGTTCCCAGGCGGTATCCCATCCAAGTACTAACAGAGCCGACCCTGCTTAGCTTCCGAGATCTGACGGGATCAGATGCCACAGAGGTAGGACTGCAGGCCCTTATCTATCTAGTACTACTATGTTCTCGTTGGGCCTAAAGCATCCTTGGATTTGGCCTATTCGGTATGTTGGCCCCGCCCATTCGCAAGACCACGCCCTCTAGTTGAGCCCCACCCCTCGCCTCTCGGTCAAAGCTCCTAAATGCTGAGGTCCTTCCCCACCACGGGTCCAGGCCTCCATGACCCCACGCCCCGCCCCTAGGACCTTGCACAGACACGTGTCCAGCAGCTGCGCGCAGAGGAGCTCCGGGGCCAGGCCCAGGCGAAGGCGCGAGGCCACCAGCCCTGCCAGGGCCGCGGCCGACATAGCATCCCACACACCGTCCGAGGCCAGAAGCACGAACTCGTCCTCGGCCCGCCGCGCCAGGGCGGTCACTTCGGGCTCCGCGGACACGAGCTGCCGCTCGGGGGGCCTCCCCGGGGCGTCCTTGTAGGCGAAGTCTCCGAGGGCTCGCGACACGGCCAAGGAGCCCTCGACGCGCCAGCGGCGGATGGTGCCGCCTGCGTCGTGGATGCGCTCGCGCTCCCTCGGCCGGAGCGGCCGGTGGTCCTCGGTGCTGAAGGCCACGGCGCCCGCGCGGCACAGCACCGCGCGCGAGTCCCCGCAGTGCGCCACATACAGGAAGCGCGGGGACACGAGCAACGCCACAGCCGTGGAGCCACCCGGGTCGCCGCGGGGCCAGAGCGCGCGCAGGCGGCCGTCGGCGCTCAGGAAGGCGCGGCGCAGCGCCTCCCGCACGCCCTCGGGCTCGCGGGGCGCCTGGCCCAGCGCCTCCCGCACGTGGCCCGGCAGGTGGCGCGCGCCGAAGCGGGCTGCGCGCGCCCCGCCGTGGCCGTCGAGGACCGCGAAGAAAGCCCAGCCCGCGGGCAGCCCCGGCAGCGGAAGCCAAGCGCAGTGCGCGTCCTCCATGCGCGCGCGCCAGCCCTGCGCCGCGCTCGCCCCGAAGCGCAGGCCCCACGCCGCGGCCGCGCCCCCGTGTGGCCTCTGCGAGCATCGCGGCGCCCGCAGGAGACACTGAGGCCCGCTGGGGACCCCGTGCGCCGCCTCCTCCTGCTCCGCCTTCTCTTTCCTGCCAACCGGCCGGAGGAGACGCTCCAGCAGGCGGGCCAGGGCCGCCATCCTTCCGCCGAGGGATCAGGAAGGCGCCACCCGCGGCACGCTCCAGCCACCCCCCCATCCCCGTTAATCTCTCCGCTGCGAGACGTTGGACAACTAAATCTCTTTCCTATCCCTTGACCTGAACTCAAGTCGGGTCACTGGGAGGGCGTGCGTTCCTGGGCCTTCTCTCTCCCGCACGGTCACAGAGGGGATCTGCGGCAGGAGAAACGATAATAGCGGTAAACAGTTACATGGCACTTACTGTGTGACACAGTGCTATACATCACCTCCACCGGGTTACAGAAGAGGAAACTGAGTCACGGAAAAAGTAAATGATAGCCCAGACACATTAGCACTAGATTCCCTGTTCCCAACACAGGAGTCTTGGTTTCAGGTCCCAGCCCTGCCTGACCTCAGGGACCCAGCTGCCAGTCTCGAAAGCTTTAAATACAGTCATCCAGGACTCCTCCCCTCTGGGTCCTGCTCCAGAGCTCCAGGTGCTTTCTTGTGTAGGTCCCACCCCTCCATGCAGGCCCACAGCATGAGACCCCTCCACTTTTCGCTGCCCTAGCACCGCCACGACCTCAACTCCAGCCCAGCCTCCATGGTCTGGAGTCAAAGCCGGCCAATCCCCAGGTCCTGGCCACCTTCTGGGCGGTGCCCCCTCCCGTGCCTGTTTTTTTCCTCTTCTCCCTAGGCCACGCCTCTGGCTCCGACCCCGCCCAATTATTCGAATAATTCTACGTTAAGGGTAACCCCCATCTGTGTATAAGCTCCTCCCCCTGGCTTGAAAGTTTCTGAGTACTTTCTTTCCGACCCCCTTCCCATTCCTGCGGATCTAGGCCTGGACCCACCTCAGGGGCCTCCATGCAGTCCTTAGATCTGCCCCAGCCCACTGTGAGGTCCCCCACCCTCTCCGCCCAGGCGCCCTCATTCTCTGTTTAGCCCCTCACCGCACCCCAGCCTCAGCCTCACTGCCTCTAGAGGCCACGCCCCCTCCCCCTCGGCCCCGCCCTGGACCCAGTGGTCCCCTGCCCTCGGGCCCCTCCCAGCCCCACCCCTCCAGCCAAAAGCCACGCCCCTCCCTGTGCTCTTAGGCGTAGCCTCGCCCCTCCGCCCTCCCTCAGGCCCCGCCCCGCCCTGCCTGGCCCCGCCCCCAGGCCCGCGCTGCAGTGCCTTCCCCGCCGCTGCCCCGCCCGCCCGCGCGGAGCCGAGCAGAGGGCGGCGGCGGCGGCGGCGGCGGCTGCGGGAGCGGCCCGGGAGGAGGCGGCGGCGAGGATGGCGGCGGCGGCGGGGGCGCAGTGGAGATGAGCGGCCCAGGGCGGCGCGGCCGGAGTGGGCGGGGGTCCCGATGCAGGCCCGACGGGGGCCATGGGGCAGGTCCTGCCGGTCTTCGCCCACTGCAGTGAGTAGCAGGGAGCTCGGGCCTGCTGCGGGGCCCCCGAGGCCCGAGGGGGGTCACCCCGGGGATCCTCTCCGCCCCGCGCCGCGGGGGAGCCGGGGTGCGGGGAGGAGGCGAAGGAGACAAAGGAAGCGCTCCCCTCCCCCGCGTCCTGGCTGCCACCGGGGCGGCCTGACCCCGAGGACCTGGCGGACGGGGCGGAGGTGGGGGGCGTCGAGATCGGGGACGGGGGGCGGCGGGGGCGCGCTGGTCGCGGGGATGTGTCGCCCTGCCCTGCCCGGGGAGGAGGCGCGCGGGGAGCTGTCCCCGATCCCTGGTGCTGGACACAGCTGGCGGAGAGAGTGAGGAATGGAGGGGCAGATCCAGGAAGCAGAGGTGTCTGACTCCCCATCCGCCGTCCTCGAGTCCCACCCTCGTCTTCCGCCCTCACCCCAGCCCAATTCTCTAACCCTCTGTCCCTGCAAATAAAATCAGCCACCTCTGGGTTGGTACGAGGACTCCCGGGTCCTTAGCGGCCTTTGCCACTCATGAGCCGTAACCCTGGGGGAGACAGACTCCTCTTCGGCCCTCTGGTTCCACAACCGAGGAAGCCAGGTGGGGTGGGGGTGCTGGGCTTCGATTTCCGAGCGGTACTGACGGTCTCCTGTGTGCAGAGCCCCAATCGAGGTCCGAGGGGCTGCATCCTCAGTGGACGGTGCCAGATCTGACCCTCTCCATCTCCGAGCCCAGGGCTCTAGCAGTCCGTGTTTACCACCCTCTGTCCCACACCGCATAGCTCTGCCAGATGGGGATGGCAACACCATCAAATCCAGCCACTTTCCTGTCTTGAGTGTCTAGATGCCCAGACTCTAGGAATTTGTGATTTCAAAATTTTTGAGTCTCATCTCAGCATCCCCAAAGTCCCTCCAGGTCTGCTCCTCCCACCTCTCTTGTCCTCATTGTCCCCTTCCTGGTCCCCCTCAGTCACTTGCTCCAGTCACACAGTGACACCACTCTATTACTCATATATGCCAAGCAGAGTGCTGCCTCAGGGACTTTGCACAGGCTTTCCTTTCTGCCTGGAAGACCCTTCCCTAGACATGGGCATGGCGTGCTCACCTTCATTCAGTTCTCTGCTCAAATGTCATGTTATCAGAGAAGCTTCCTGACCACCTTTGTCTCAAACCATGCTCCCCTGTTTCTGCTCTCTTGCCCTGCTTTATTATTCTCCATAAACTTAGCAGGACCCAACTGCATACATTTACTTGTTTATTTTCTGACTCTTCCATAGGGTGTGAACTCTGGGAGGGCAGGGATTTTGTCTGTTTTGTTCATAGCTGTGTCCCCAGAGCCCAGAACGGTGCCTGGCACAGAGTAAGTGGTCAGTAAATGGTTATTCAAAGAATGAATGAATTGAAACCTCCAAGATCTCTAATTTGAAGACCCTAACATTAAGATTTCTGGATATAAACATCTAAGACTCTGAGTTTCTGATGGTAGTGACGCAAAGGCTGTACAGTCTCTGTGCAGAATGTCCTAAAGGTCTTGTGATTCAAATATTCTAAGATTCCTTAATTCGGGCCAGCCAAGATTCGAGGACTGGCACACTTCTGTGATTTGGACAGTCTAAGCTTCTAAGGGGCTGGGATTTAGCTCAGTTGGTAGGGCATCGCTCTGCAGTCTCTGAGGTCCCGAGTTCAATTCCCGGCACCGCAAAAATGGGAGAAGGACGTGGCAACCCACTCCCAAGGCAATCCCGAAACAATCTGCCATTGAAAACCCTATGAGGGTCGCTATGAGTCGGACACGACTCGATGGCACCTAACAACAACAACAAGCTTCTAAGAGTCTTTGATTCTTTCCCTCTCGCAGAAGAAGTTCCATCTACAGCCTCTTCCACCCCTGATTCCACAGAAGGTAAGCAGAGGCGGAACTTGGGGGTGAGGCTTAGCCGGAGTTCACGGCTGGGTAGGTTGGGGCTCTGGTCTGAGAGACTCACGGCCCTTCTTCACCTGCCGCAGGAGGGAATGAGGACTCGGACTTGCGGGAGCTGCACACAGCCCGGGAATTCTCGGAGGACGACGAAGAGACCACGTCGCAGGACTGGGGCACGCCCCGGGAGCTGACCTTCTCCTACATTGCCTTCGACGGCCTCGTGGGCTCCGGGGGCCGGAGGGATTCGGCGGCCCGCCGTCCCCGGCCCCAGGGCCGCTCTGTGTCGGAGCCGAGAGACCCACCCCCCCAGCCCGGCCTGGGGGACAGCTTGGAGAGCATCCCCAGCCTGAGCCAATCCCCAGAGCCTGGACGTCGTGGTGACCCCGAGGCCGTACCTCCGGCTGAGCGCCCCCTGGAGGACCTGAGGCTCCAGCTGGACCAGCTGGGCTGGGCTGCCCAGAGTGGGGGGTCTGGGGAGGACACCAGCAGCTCCAGCCCGCTGGAAGACGAGGAACCCGGAGGCCTGGACGCAGGAGAGGCCGGGGAAGGTGAGCTGTCCGAGGTGCTGGGACCGAAACCACGAGGGGAGGGTGGTCCATCCTCGGGGCGCCTCCATGGAGGAAGCTTCCGGTCTTCTCTCTCCACTGCGCCAGAACTGGACCTATACCTTGGCCTCGCTCCGTCCTCGCTCCCCAAGGCCTTGGCTCCTCAGCCCCCGTCTTGCTCTGGGACGCCCCAGGCCTGTACCCCGTCCCCACCCGGATCCCGAGATTCGAACTCAGGGCCTGATGAGCCCTCCCTGGCCGAGGAGGAGGAGCAGTGGGCGTCGCTGCAACGGGAGCCAATCACGGGACAGTGCCTCCATGTCACAGGCCAATCAGAATTCATACTGGAGCCACACCTTCTAGGTAAGCTGCGCTTGCGCACAGACGCTCCGTCGGATTCTGGCAAGGCGAAAAGTGGGATGGGGAAGGTATTGGGTTTTATTTGTAAAACTACCCTGGCCGCACTTTTTCAGAGATTTGGCCTGTCCAAGATCAGCATGGAGGGGGAGCAGACCCCCCCCCAAAAAAAAGGGTGGATTTTGTTTTTTAGCAATTAGCCAATCAGAGTTCAGGGTTGAACTCAGGGCCTCCATGCCTGTTAGGCATATACTCTGCCACTGAGCTGCACCCTCAGCCCCTTTTTTTATGTTTTCATTTTGAAACAGAGTCTCGCTAAGTTCCTCAGGCTTTCTCCAGCCTCGCCCTGACCATCCTCCTGCCTCAGCCTCCACAGTCGCTGGGAGTGCAGGTGTGGGCCACCGTGCCGGGCCTCGTGCCTTTTAAATCTTTACTCTTCCTGACCACATCTATGAGCCAGTTGTAAATAGACCCAGACTTACTTTAAAACGTGCGGTGCCTGCAGGATCCTCTATGGGTTGGCTACAGACATCACCGTTCTTGGCTGTTTACAAAGAGTTCCAATTTTGGAATTGTCCCCACCTCTGCAGACAGCCATTGGTTGGGTTCAAAGGGGCTCCGCCCTTCTACTCCCTCCCTCCGGGTTCCACTGGAGTGGGCGAAATCTCCGAGAAGCAGCGGCGTCCGCAGCCTCTCACTGGGAGCCAAGATGGGGAGTAAAGGTGGGCTTTTGGGGAAGCCTGGGACGGGCGGCTGGGGGACAGCTGAAAGGGGTCCAGATTCGTCCTGGTCTCCCTCCAGTCTGGGGCATGGTTTCCTATTGGTCCTAGACTCCCCAGGGTTGCAGGCTGGGGCTGGGGGCCTTGGGGGTGTCTAGGCAGGGTGTGAAAGGGGTGTGGGGTACCAGCTCCTCCAAGCCAGGGCCTTGGGGCCCTGCAGCAGGGAGGTCCCCTCCCCCAGCCTCAGGCCCAGGCGGCACTGTCACTCAGGAGCTAGACGTGCCAGCACAGCTGCGGGGAGGCCCCCTCCCCCCTTCGGGCCTAAACTTAGCCCCCGCCTCAGGCGACCCGGCCCCTCCCCCACCCACTGGCCATGGCTTGGGGAGCCTGCCAGGGAGGTCCCTGCGTTGGGGGGATGCGTTGGGGACAGAGGAGGCTGTCCCTATGTAAAGGCACATGGGAGGGTGGGTATAGATAGGGAAGATACAGAAGCGGGGCTGGCCGGTGGGGTGGGTTAGTTTGATTGGGGTCACTGGGGAGGATGGCCAGGTCTGGAGGGAGATAGGATATGGAGCTCATGGTGGCCATGGTCAGGGCTCCAATGGGCATGGGTTCCCAGAGGGCTGTTGAAGGTAGGATGGAGAAGAGGAAATATCACAGTCTGGACATTCCCGTCCAGGGCTCAGGATGGGCTTGGAAGGTGAATTCAGAGTCTCTGAAAGGGGTCAGCTTTTTGACTTAGGACTTTGAAAAGAGCATGGAAGTTCAGTTCAGTTGGTAGAGAGCTTGCTCAGCATGCACTGAGGCCCTGGGTTCCATCCCTAGCACCAAAAACAAAAACAAAAAAAAACAAAAAAACGTAGCATGGTGTTATTAATCCATTTAGGACTGTTGTTGTTATTAGGTGCCGTCGAGTTGGTATCCGACTCATAGCGACACTCATAGGGTTTTCAATGGCTGCCTGTTTCGGGATTGCTTTGGGAGTGGATTGCCAGGTCCTTCTCCCATTTTTGTGGTGCTGAGAATTGAACTCTGGACTTCAGAGACTGCAGCGCAGCACTCTACCAACTGAGCTAAATCTCATCCACTCCCAACGTAATCCCAAAACCATCAGCCATTGAAACCCTATGAGGGTAGCTATGAGTCAGACAAGGACGGCACCTAACAACAACAACTGCTAGTTGTTTGCGATTTAGGACTGGGAAAGCAAACTGTTCATAAGGGCATCGGGGAGTCATCGCTATGCATTGTCAGGTTGGCAAAAATGGAAAACATATAACACTGTTGCTCATGGAAATAAGACTTATTAGTCTCTCTAGTAAGTAATCTGACAAAGTTCATGACATTAAAAAATACACAACCAGTCCTCCCAGCGATTATCCCCCTGGGATTCTAGCTCAGAAATAGAAGCTCCAGGAGGCAAGCATGTCTGCAGAGGGATGTTACATTACCACATTGTGTGGTGGGGAAGGGTTGGGAAGCAAAGTGGATGACCCAGCAATAAGTACAGGGTTGAATAAAATGAACCATGTCTCAGCCACAGCGTGGAATATCATACAGCACTTAAGAAGAATGAACTAAGGTGGGGTGGTGCACACTTGTAAGGAGGCGAGGCAAGGGATGGAGAGTTCAAGGCCAGTCTGGGCTATGCTGCAAGACCCTGTCTCAAAATGGGGAGGGAGTAGACATGCTGTCGCTGCGGTGCACACCTGTTATTCCAGCTACTCAGGAGGCTGAGGGAACAGGAGTGACAGATCTGGGCCAGAGGCAGCCTGCGCAACTTAGTGAGACCCCGTCTCAAAATAAAAAATAAGTAAAAAGGAAGGCTAAGGATGCAGCTCGGGCTGGGATTTAGCTCCGTTGGTAGAGTGCTGCGCTGCAGTCTCTGAGGTCCCGAGTTCAATTCCCAGCACCGCAAAAATGGGAGAAGGGCCTGGCAATCCACTCCCAAGGCAATCCCGAAACAGTCTGCCATTGAAAACCCTATGAGGGTCGCTATGAGTCGGATACCGACTCGACGGCACCTACCAACAACAAGGATGCAGCTCAGTGGTGTAGCTCTTACCTAGCACAGGCCAGGCCCTGAGTTCAATCCCAGTATTGAAAATAAGGAAGTAAGTCAATAAATAAGTAAATAAATAAGATAAATGAATTAAGAACTATTTTAAACCAGGTGCCTCTGGCACACGCCTGTAATCCCAGCAAGTCGGTGAGGCTGAGGCAGGAGGATCAAAAGTGCGAGGCCAGAGGCAGCCAGAGTAACTCAGTGAGACCCTGACTCAAAATAAAAAATACGAAATGGGCTTGGGGTGCAGCCCAGTAGTAGAGCCCTTGCAAAGTATGTGCAAGGCCCTGGGTTCAACCCCCAAGATGGATAACTTGAGCTTTGAGCTTTCCAGGAAGGGGAAAAGGGAGGAAAAATCATGGAAGCAGAGAAAAAAGGCCAGTGAAATGTGGACATGAAAGCCGGGCATGGTGGCTCACGCCTGTAGACCCAGCGACTTGGGAGACAGGGGCAGGAGGATCAAAAGTCCAAGACCGGATGCAGTCTGTGTAATTTAGCAAGACCTTGTCTCAAAATAAAAACACGGGGTGGGGGTGCAGCTCAGTGGTCCAACACTTGCGAAGCAGGCAAGTGTGAGGCCCTAGGTTCAACCCCCAGGACCACACACACACACACACAAAAGTGGTCGTAGGGTTAAAGCAGGGCCTGGGCACCAAGCAGCTGAGGTCAGCCAGGAAGACTCATGGGAGGTGGGGAGTCCGTCAGGCCCAGTGCAAGCCACAGCCTGATGCGTCCCCCTCCACAGTGGCGGACCTGCTGTACTGGAAAGACACGAGGACGTCAGGAGCCGTCTTCACGGGCCTCATGGTCTCCCTCCTGTGCCTCCTGCACTTTAGCATCGTGTCCGTGGCCGCGCACGTGGCTCTGCTGCTGCTCTGCGGCACCGTCTCTCTCAGGGTTTACCGCAAAGTGCTGCAGGCCGTGCACCGGGGCGATGGAGCCAACCCCTTCCAGTGAGAACCCCTGCCACGCCCCAGCGCTGCCCCTCACTCATGATCCCCGGCCTCAGGGGAGGCACTGAGTCTCCCCGTGGCCCTGCCCCTGACCTTAAGCCACGTTCTCACCCTAACCCCTCAGCCTAATCTTTCCTGTCCCTTCCCTTCCGTTCCCTTCCCTTCCCTTCCCTTTGTTCCTTCCCAGCCTCTGTCCCTGAACACCCGATCCCTTCTCCTGACCCTGATCTTGACCCCAGCCCTCCACGCATGGCTTCTCTAGCTTGTCCCTCACTTCTAACTCTGTTCTTCTCCCCAATCTCCATTTCTTGTCCTTGTTTTAGCCATGCACCCTCCCCAATCTGAGCCCCCTCCACCCACTGAATGCCCCCACACCCCTCTGTCGCATCAGGGCCTACCTGGACGTGGATCTGACCCTGACCCAGGAGCAGACGGAACGTTTGTCCAGACAGATCGCTTCCCACGTGGTCTCTACGGCCACACAGCTGCGGCATTTCTTCCTGGTAGAAGACCTCGTGGATTCCCTCAAGGTGCCCTGACGTGCCCCCGCCTCTGGGTTCCACCGCTCCCCTCTGTGCCCCTGGTGGGGTGGGAGGGCCATGGCTGGGTGAGTCCGTAGCCTGTGAGCTGACGCTGATCCTCGCCCCCAGCTGGCCCTCCTCTTCTACATCCTGACCTTCGTGGGTGCCATCTTCAATGGCTTGACTCTTCTCCTTCTGGGTGAGCCGGGAAGGTCGTGGAGGGCAAGGTGGGGAGGCAGATGGTTGGGGTCTGGCGGGGGATGGGGCTCCAGACAGAACCATCAGTCCCCTGGGAGAGCCTGACCCCTCTCTCTGCCCCTGCAGGAGTCATCGCTCTGTTCACCGTCCCTCTGCTGTACCGTCAGCACCAGGTGAGTGGCAATCCCCGCCCCCAGTGCCGACACCCTGGCCAACCATGGATGGTTTGACCGCTTCCCTTCCAGAACTGGGGTCCCACAGACTAATGTTCCAGGCAGATCCAGATGTCCGCTGCGGCCCCTCCTTATCAGACCAGCATCAAACTAATAGGTCTCAGTAGCCAGGGACAAGGGTTTTGAATGGTGTCCTGTGACAACCGGGATCTGAGGGACATGCCCCCATCCACAGCAGGCAGACTCTCGGATGTCCGTTCCCAGTGATGGAGCCCACGTCCAGCTGGCGTGTCCTAGCCAGAAGGAGACAGCCTGGCTGAGGTCTCCTCTCTCTGACACAGCCTGAGGCGGAACACCCCTCATCCCAGCTAGATACAAGCAGATGAGCGCCTCTCCCAGAATCCCACCCGAGACCCACAAACACACACTCCATTTGGAGACAGATTGATGCCATCTGTCCCTACATATACACTGACACCCTCTCAGCCTAAGACAGGCAGGCTTTACTCCCTGAAACAGCCAGGCACTGACCTTCATGTCTGTCAAAATGGGGCAGGAGGACCGTTGCCCGGAACACTGAGGTCACCCAGACCAACAGACATCTGTCCTATGCAGAGCCAGGCAGATAGACTGATGCTCCCTTCTCAACCAGCTTAGCCAGAAAGACAGACTAACTCTCTTAACAGGCCCAAAATCACTGAGACTCACAAGTCAACTGGCATTGTGAATGAAACTAGGATTTAAATCAAGCCACTCAGGATTTAAATCAAGCCACTAGGATTTAAATCAAGCCACTCTTATCTTGCCCCGTGACAGACACATATACACACAAGCTCACTCAAGGATTCACCATGGGGTGGGTGCCAGGGGGACGCCTATAATCCCACTGACTCTGGAGGCTGAAACAGGAGGATCGCAGATTAGAGGCCAGAAGCAGCCTGCTCAATTTAGTAAGACCCTGTCTCAAAAAATAAAAAAGGGGCTGGGGTGCAGCTCAGTGGTGGAGCACTTGCTGAGGATGGGCAAGGCCCTGGGTTCAACCCCTTAGTGCTGGCAAACGAAAACAAAAATGATTAGCCTTGGTGCCCAGGACACAGGCTCGCTGGCAGATACTTGGTAGATCTACTTGACATTGAGGGGCTGGGGTTTAGCTCAGTTGGTAGAATGCTGCTCTGCACTCTGGGAGGCCCTGGGTTCGATCCCCAGCACCGCAAAAATGGGAGAAGGATGTGGCATCCACTCCCAAATCCATCTCGAAACAATTGGCCATTGAAAACCCTATGGATAGCAGAGAAGCACTGACATAATGCCGGGCATAGCCCAGTGTTGGGGAGTGTTTCATTGTATTGTATATAGGGTCACTGTGAGTCGGACCTGACTCAATAGCACCTAACAACAACTGAACATCATGTTCCCCACATAGAGCATGACCCAAGTGACCCCCCTATGCCTTGTACTTCTGACATCCACGGGGATTTTTTTTAGATTCAAGGTGGAAGGTGGAGTGGAGGTGGAGGGGAAGTGGCCTCTTCAATGGATTAAGGAGAACCCCTTCCAATGCTTACTGTCTTTCACTGTTTCTTCTCCCCAGGCCCAGATTGACCAGTATGTGGGGTTGGTGACCAATCAGTTGAGCCACATCAAAGCTAAGTAAGGGCATGAGATGGAGATGGATAGGAGGGGAGACGGGGAGAGCTTGGGAATTTCTTTCTTCTGCACTCCGTGTCCCCAGATCTCCCGGGGCTGAATGCCACCTTCCCAGAACAGGGTGAGGGCCACCTCCAGCGCAGGTTATTAGGTGAAGGGCAGGGGCTGGCTTTGGGCTCTCAGCCGCTTCTTTCATCCAGCTGGGATCTCCTGTCCCTCCCCCGTCTTGTGCCACACGTCGTGACCCCGAGCTTTTCTCCTTCAGGATCCGAGCTAAGATCCCAGGCACCGGAGCCCTTGCCTCAGTAGCAGCCGCTGTCTCTGGATCCAAAGCCAAAGCTGAATGAGAGGGGAGTCTCTGCCCTCGGGACGCCTGCCCCCCACCCCCGGCCACCCTCTGCTCCTGTCCATCTCCTGTCCATGCCCACCCACTCCCCTCCTCGGCCCGAACCGTTTCCCGGTGAATGTCAGGATCTCTCCCACCAGGAAATCCTGGTAAATTGCCTGAGCGGCCAGGACTACATTTCCCAAGAGGCTCTGCGCCAGGAGTCCAGGAAAGGCGGGGCCCCTCGGCCGCGGGGCCTGTTGGGACTTGTAGTTTACTAGACGGGGCCCAGCCCTGCACTTCCGGGATCCGGTCCCTGGAGGCCCCCTAGAGGGCTTGGTTCTTCCCCGGACGCCACCAGCTCCAACCCTGGGGCTTTGCATGGGGCCCAGGCGAGGCCTGAGCTTGGATTTACACTGTAATAAAGACTCATGTGGAAAACCCAAGGCGTCTTGTGCTTCCAGCCCTCTCCAGCTTTAACCTTCCTGCACTGAAAAGCATTGGACTAAGTGACCTAAGGAGACCTAAGTGACCTAAGGAGAACCATCCCTGCCTCTGAGGAAGAAGCTCCCTTTGCCAGTCTTTTAGGTGATGAAATGATTGAGGGGAAGATGCTGAGACACCACCCATTCCAGGGCCAGCCATATCTTGCGTACCTTTCTATGCCTGTGCTCAAGGCAGACATCACTAATCGATCCCACATTCTGCCTGCCAGTGCTGCCATCTCGCCTGTGACCCAAACCCACATGTCCAGTGACCTGGAAGACTCCCTCCCCGCCAAACATACCCAGATCTCTTCCTAATCCTCCCCAATTTCCAACTCAGGGACGTCCCTACTATCCACATTGTCACCAGGCCAGACACCCAAGTGTGACTCTGATTCCTACTCTCTCACTAACCCTAATCAGTGAGGAAGCCATGTGCATTCTGCTTCCCAAATGGCTCATCATCCACTATGTCCCAATTGCCTGAGTACCAAGTACAGGCCTTCGGGGGGAATGTTGTTGCTGTTGTTGGATGTCTTCGAGTGGGGTCTGATTCTTAGCGATCCTATGTGCAATAGAGTGAAACACTCCTTGAAGCTGTGCCCTGCATATGATCTGCCCATTGTTGAGAGGAAGGGAGGGGGAAATTGAAGTCTAAAGATCCAGGGACGTGAGTCTGCACCACAGCTCTGCTACCTCTTCCCTGTGTGACTTTAAGCAAGTGACTTCAAACCTCAAAGCCTGTTTCCTCAAATGGGAAACTGTTGTAACATACCATACCTACATGTAAAGCCCTGGGCACTGGCCTCAGTGAACAGCACCCACTGCTCTTAGTTATGATATTGCTCCGTAAACCTCAGTTATTTTTCTTTATGATCCTTATACCAACGGTTCCACCATTTACCTACTATTTTTCTTTAAATTGGTTGATTAAAAATAAAATAAAATTGGGCCTGGCACGGTGGCACACGCCTGTAATCCCAGCGGCTGGGGAGGCGAAGGCAGGAGGATCACAAGT